>JARQOD010004615.1:0-53621 GCA_033576555.1 Oophaga sylvatica
TTCGTGGGCGTGTGCCCCCCTGTGGCGCGAAGAGAATGCCTGCCCTCTCAAAGTGCTATTACAATATGCGATCCTGCCCTACAGCAAAGGAGGTCCGCCTCCTCTTCACCTTCCCTGCGAAGAGGAGGAGACGCAAACCCCGCCTCCACGGAAGAGACCGGACGGCTCTAGAAGAAGAAAGACGGTTCTGGAACATTATGGAAGCAGGACGTGTGCAGCCGAGCAGGGAAGCGGTGGAAGGCAGGCCCCGTTCCCCAGCCAAGCTGCCACTAGAACCGGAACCATCCGTGGTCCTGCACCTGCAGCAAGCATTGCTGGAGATTAAAGAGGAAAATGCCAGATTGAAGAAGATGGTTTTGCAACAACCTGGCAAGGAGGAGATCGAGAGACGCCGGCGTACCCAGATGCAGCGGCGGCTGTGGGACGCGGTGTTCTCTCCCCTCGACGACCCCCCACGATTTGAGTTACCGAAACTTCTGCTGCCCAAGGCTAAGGAGCAACCGGAGGCTACCCCAAAAGGACCGACCCTGAACCTACTGAGGAAGCGGTGGAAGCGAAGGAGGTTGAGGAGGTACCGCCAGTTCCGGAACGCCCGCCCCGCCAGGAGGCCGCAGCAGATGATCGATCCCCGGCAGGGACACCGGAGGGGTCCTGTCCATCATTACCAGACGTCGACTGGGATGAGATGGCGCGCCTGGATGACGTCGCCTACACCGCCCAGTGGGAACGTGAGTGGCAGCGTTGCGAAGAGGAACAGCGACGCCGGCAGGAGGAAGAGCGGGAAGCGCAGCGGAACCGGCAGCGGCAGTACGAGCAGCTGATCGCGGACAAGGAAAGTGTCCGCGAGAAAAAGGTAACGTCACCATTGCCAGCGCATCCCAGTCACAATCTACCGCTGCATCAGGCCGTGCCCCGGCATCGCCCCAGGAGAGTAAATCACAGTTGGAAGTGCCCCCTGCGGACTCTTCACTACCTTGTCCTACTACATCGCAACCTGCGACCCATTCCACATCGCAATCAGCAGTCTACACAACGTCGCGCACGGCGACTATTTCTGCATCGCGAGAGAAAGTGGCTATTACAGTGACGCAGACAGCGTCTCACAAAGCGGAAGCGCCCGGCGCGCCCCTAGTGGTTCGCACGAGGACTGTAGCGACCCAAACTCTGATAGCAGGTCACGACTTGTTGGTCATGGGATCTAAGGATCATCGTATTGTTCCAGCCCCCGGGATGGAAAGTATAATGGAAGCCTGCAAGAAAATGTGAAGAACGGTAGGACCCAGACAGGGTTTACCGCAACAAAGAAAATGTAGAAAGTTTTGATAAAAGGAATATTTGCTGTTTTGCACTTTATGGTTATGCATAATGTTTACATAGTTTTACTATAATGAGTAGAATACCCGGCTGGGTACAAGATGAAAATTTGAAAAAGTTAAAGAATTTTGAGTAAATAGAATTTGATATAATGTGTCTTATAAGAGACTGCGTGGCTGAGGACTGAGCCAGCCCAAAAACTGTATCCTGTAAATAGTTGCACTAAGGTGCATTATATTGGTTTTACATGAAACCACCTCAACTACCTCTGAATATAAAACCCGTGTGGTGTGGCACTGAGTGAGGTCTGCATTCAGATGTCCTGCAGCCCACCCAGGACCCACGTTGAAGGTTTGGTGCGGGTCCTTCACAAGAATACTGTGTATATATTGAATGCCTTGATGCTTTAATACTTTTTGTATTTTTCTATATGTTTTAATGCAACGTTCAAGAAATCCTTACCTCCCGGATGGGAAGAGTTAATGTTAATGTTTAATGCAAAAACAAAATGGAATGTCTTCTTGTATTTTGCATCCCGGGAGTGCTGTATTTTACCATGGGGGAATGTGTAGCCCTGGTGTGAAGGCACACGCAGTACCCTGGAGGATGTGTGGAGAGGTAACAGTTTAATGCTCAATAAACATTCACTCCATCACACACTTAGACACACCCATAGGATATATATAGGCTAGTGAGATACAGCTTAGTTAGTTAGTCAGTCAGTCAGTCAGCGGCAGAGCAGACTGTGTGAAGTCTGTGCAGGAAGAGAGAGGAGTGAGCATCAGGACCTTCAGTCTCCTGTCCCAAGGACAGTGGAGTTCAGAGACGTGCTCCTGAACTAAAAGATTACTGAGCACCTGTTAGCAAGCTCTGGAAAGAAGCAAGAAGGGACTAGTCTGCATAGCCTTTGGAAGTGTGGAGTGCTTATGCTACAAGCGCGGACAGGGCGAAAGGCGCAGTGGAAGGAATTTAGAAGTGCCTTAGGATCGGATTATCCTGCACATTGTCACCGGTCACTGGGGACCGAAGCGTCACTATAGCTCCAGGCATAGTGATAGAAAAACCAGAGGCTTACTGGACCTTAGGTAGCAGAAAGCAGCCCTTGGAGTGTCGGTACGTAACTGGGGTCAGGGAGAGTGGGAACTTGGAGTCACTGCAGGACAACATTAGGAACCCAGCTCTCTCAAAGGAAGACTCCGACCACAAAACTGACCGGGCAGTACAGCTTGGAGAAGCTGGAGATTCTGGAGTGAACTACGCTTTATGCTGGTTGAACTCATAACTTTGAAAGTCAAGGAGGCCCATAACCTGTTCAGCTGTTGCCTCAAAGCACATCCTCCACCCGACCAGCCTCCCTGGGACCTGCCTTACCATCTGACAAGTAAAAGGTATGGAAAGACGCTGACGGTGTGAGACTGATTTATTTACCTGCACCCACCATAACTATCGACCTGAGGGAAGAGTCCCACCTGTAGGGGACCCGACATCTAGCTGCCTCACCATCCCCTCAGAGATCTACAGCAGCGCTGGTCTTAGTGATCAGAGAACTACAGGTGGCGTCACGAACTGTAAATATACCTATCCCCTGTAAATATTCCCCCCAACATACGCCTGACCGCCAGGGCCACAGACCGAGCCAACGCTACCTGTGACAACCCCATAGACTTCCATGGGCTCGGCTCTGAGTACCCCATTGCTCTGGTAAACCACAATTGTGGTGCGGGTCAAGACAAAAGCATACTGCCAAAATGGCTACAAAGTGACTTAAGGATAACAAAGTCAATGTTATGGAGCGGCCATCACAAAACCCTGATCTCAATCCTATTGAAGATTTATGGGCAAAGCTGAGACGGCCGATGCGAGCAAGGCGACCTACAAACCTGGATCAGTTACACCAGTTTTGTCAGGAGGAATGGGCCCAAATTCCCACCAACTATTGTGAGAAGCTTGTGGAAGGATATTCCAAACATTTCACCCAAGTCATTCAGTTTAAGGGTAATGGTATCAAATGCTAATGAAATGTATATAAACTTTTGGCTTTGGAATAAGTATTAAAAATGTGTTGGCAGCGGATTATTCAGGATACTCTCCAAGCGTGTGACAACAGAGCTTCTTCATTCAGGAACAAATAGGAACAATATATGATAAGTTTAATAGATCAGGAATACATCATTTGTGTGTCTCTATCTGTGCAGCATCTACAGCAGGCTGCTTCTCTCATACACAGACACAGGAAATGCAGTCACATGCTCTCCCTGTGTGAGCCTCTGGGAGGTTTTTTTTGTTCTAACTTTATGAACAGCATACAAATCTAGCAACTAAACACTCATAGTCAGGAATGGAGTTGTTGCACCAAACATATTCCAACAAAATGCCTTAAAACATTCTCTCATTATTCTGGCATTTGGCAAATGTTAATAATTATGGTAATCCTAATTGACCGAACAAGGGAAAGGTTTATTCTGATTTCATGTCAGATATTGAGAAAAACATGCATATGTGTCTTTTTATATAGTGTATGTTTCAACTGTGTATATATATACAGTTGTGCTAAAAAGTTTACATACTCCGGCAGAATTTTTGCTTTCTTGGCTTTTTTTCAGAGAGTATGCATGATAACACCAAAACTTTTTCTCCACTCATGGTTAGTGGTTGGGTGAAGCAATTTATTGCCAAAATATCCAAATGATCCTGATCAAATGTTTACATACCCCATTTCTTAATACCGTGCATTGCCCCCTCTAACATCAATGACAGCTTGAAGTCTTTTGTGGTAGTTGTGGTTGAGGTTTTTTATTTTCTCAGATGGTAAAGCTGCCCACTCTTCTTGGCAAAAAACATCCAGATCCTGTAAATTCCTGGGCGGTCTAACTTGAACAGCGTGCTTGAGATCTCCCCCGAGTGGCTCAAAGATTTTGAGGTCAGGAGACTGAGATGGCCACTCCAAAACCTTCCCTTCGTTCTGCTGTAGCCAATGACAGGTCAACTTGACCTTGTGTTTTGGATTGTTGTCATGTTGGAACGTTCAAGTATGTTCCATGCATAGCAGTATTTGCTGATAACGTGCTGCATTCATCTTTCCTTCAACTTTGACCAAGTTTCCCGTGCCTTTGTAGCTCACCCATCCCCAAAACACCAGCGATCCACCTCCGTGCTTTACAGTAGGAATGATGTTCCTTTCATCATAGGCCTTGTTGACCTCTCTCCAAATGTAACGTTTATGGCTGTGGCCAAAAAATTCAATTTTGGTCTCATCACTCCAAATTACCTTGTTCCAGACATTTTGAGGCTTGTCTCTGTGCTGTTTTGCATATTGTAGGAGAGATACTTTGTGGCATTTGTGCAGTAATGGCTTTTTTCTGGCAACTCGACCATGCAGTCTATTTTTCTTCAAGTGCCTCCTTATTGTGCATCTTGAAACAGCCACAGCGCTAGTTTTCAGAGAGTCCAGTATTTCAGCTGATGTTATTTGTGGGTTCTTCTTTGCATCCCAAATCATTTTCCTGGCAGTTGTGGACAATATTTTTGTTGGTCTACCTGATTGTGGTTTTGTTTTTACAGATCCCCTGATTTTCCATTTGTTAATCACAGTTTGAACGCTGCTGACTGGCATTATCAATTCCCTGGATATATTTTTGTATCCCTTTCCTGTTTTATACATTTCAACTACCTTTTCCCATAGATCCGTTGACAATTCTTTTTGCTTTCCCCATGACTCACAATCCAGAAACGTCAGTGGCTGGATGAAAGATGCAAGAGTCTGTCTGGATCCCAGAAACTCACTCAGTTTTTATGCACACACGCTGATTACAAGCAAACAGGTCACAGGTGAGGATGTTACCTTTAGTAGCCATTCAAACCCATTTGTGTCAACTTCTGTGCATGTTATCAGGCCAAAATCACCAGGGTATGTAAACTTTTGATCAATGTCGTTTGGATGTTTTTGGTTGTCATTATGATTTAAAAAGAGAAAACACAGTAGTTTGACAATAAATGGCTTCACCCAACCACTAACCATGAATGGAGAAAAAGTTTTGGTGTTATCATTGCTGATGACTTCGCCATGCACTTCAAAAACAAGATAGACCAAACACGGCAAGTCTTTATTATTCAACCACCACAACCCCTTTGTATATCTGACCAATGCCCAAACCCCATAACCTCCTTACCCAACATCACGGAAGGGGAGCTTGCTCATCTTCTCTCCAAATCACACCTCACCACTTGTGCACTCGACCCCATCCCATCCCACCTCCTCCCCAACCTCACCACTACTCTTATCCCATCACTAACCCACCTCTTCAATCTATAACTAACTTCTGGTACCTTCCCTTCTGGTTTCAAACATGCCACAATCACGCCTATCCTCAAAAAGCCAACCCTCGACCCAACTGCTATGTCCAGCTATCGCCCAATATCGCTGCTCCCACTCGCTTCCAAACTCCTGGAACAGCACGTCCACACTGAACTTTCCTCCCATCTCTCATCTAACTTGCTCTTTGACAATCTACAATCTGGTTTCCTCCCCATCATTCCACTGAAACAGCCCTGACCAAAATTACTAACGACCTACTCACAGCCAAAGCGAACGGACAATACTCTATACTCCTCCTTCTTGACTTGTCCTCTGCTTTCGACACAGTTGACCACTGCCTTCTACTACAGATTCTCTCCTCCTTTGGCATCAAGGACCTTGCCCTATCCTTGATCTCCTCATACCTTTCCAACCGCACATTCAGCATCTCCCACTCCCACACTACCTCCTCGTCCCACCCTCTCTCTGTTGGAGTCCCCCACGGCTCTGTTCTAGGACCCCTACTCTTCTCAATCTATACACTTGGCCTGGGGCAACTCATAAAGTCCCACGGATTCCAGTACCACCTTTATGCTGATGACACTCAGATCTACCTCTCTGGCCCAGACATCACTTCTCTGCTGTCCAGAATCCCTGAGTGTCTATCAGCCATATCCTCCTTCTTCTCCTCCCGCTTCCTCAAACTCAATGTGGACAAATCTGAACTCATCATCTTTCCCCCATCTCACAGATCTTCCTTACCTGACCTATCTATAACAATTGACAACACCACGCTTTCCCCCGTACCGGAGGTCCGCTGCCTCGGAGTAACCCTTGACTCTGCACTGTCCTTCAAACCACACATCCAAGCTCTTTCTACCTCCTGTCGCCTCCAGCTCAAAAATATTTCCAGAATCCGTCCCTTCCTCAACCTCAATCTACTAAAATGCTTGTGCATGACCTCATCATCTCCTGCCTCGACTACTGCAACATCCTTTTCTCTGGCCTCCCTGCTAACACCCTCGCACCTCTCCAGTCCATCCTTAACTCTGCTGCCCAACTAATTCATCTCCTCGCTACTCCTCCACATCTCCCCTCTGCAAATCTATTCACTGGCTCCCATTCCCTCAGCGAATCCAATTCAAATTACTAATGCTGACCTACAAGGCCATCTACGATACGATACGATACGATACACTTTATTGATCCCGGGGGGAAATTACAGTATTACAGCAGCAATACAAACAGCAGTACATAAAATATTACATAAAATAGGACACAAAATACATAAAATAGGACACAAATCTTGCACAGGTGTACCAACATTACATATAAATAAAAGTGTGTAGTTCAGGTATATATAAGAAAATGTTAATTGACATTAGTACACCAGCACATCTATAACCTGTCTCCCCCATATGTCTCTGAATTAATCTCCCGATACCTTCCCTCACGTAATCTCCGGTCCTCCCAAGACCTCCTTCTCTCCTCCACACTTATTCACTCCTCACCCAACCGCCTCCAAGACTTCTCCCGAATATCCCCCATCCTCTGGAATTATTTGCCCATCACGTCCGACTATCAACCACTCTCGGTCTCGGATCCTTCAGACGTAACCTGAAAATCCATCTCTTCAGGAAAGCCTACAGCCTGCAATGACCCCACTCCCTCCTCACCACTACCGGAGATATTGCCTCAACCAACACTGGAACTGCTGCAATCCCCCAACCTGCTGTCTCCTTCCCCCATCCTGTAGAATGTAAGTGAGTCGCACGTAGCAGGGCTTTTGGGTACTCGGCACCGAAGCCCGTTCACTTTACTGGGGGATGTCACGGGTAGCGCAGCTCGGTCCGTTGCCCTGGGCGCTCACTAAAGGGGGATATTTACAGGGGATGATAGAAATATTTGTGACGCCACTTGTGGTTTCTGATCAGGGTGACCAGCGCTGCAGGGTGAATCCTCTGAGGGGTTGTTACTGGGCAGCAAGGTGTTAAGTCTTCCACAGGTAAGACTGATCCCTCGAGGTATATGGCGGTATAGGGGTGAAGGAGCAATAATGCAGACACACACAAGACAGTCTCTTTCCGTACCTTTACTGGTGATGAAGTTGCAGGCACGTCCCGGGAGGCCGTCAGGGTGGAGGATGCACGTCCAGCAATCCACTGAGTAGGTGTCAGGCCTCCTTACGTCCTTATGTGTGTGAGTTTCCAACTTGCATAAAACCGAGTTTAACTCCTTCTCTTTGCTACGCCCGGCTGATCTTGTGATGAGGTCTTCTTGTGGACAGAACAGTGTCTCTATGGCGGTACCTGCCAGACCCCCGTCTTCCTAACCTCAGTTACGTATCAGCACTGCTGGGCCCCTGCGACTTGAAGTCCAGGGTCTCTGGTTTTTCCCACTAGCTGTGAAGATACTAGCAAGCTCGGACCCGGTGTCCGGTGGTGCAGAGTGGAGGTAAGCTATTATTGCTATTTCTCCTCAGTCACTCTCTCTTTTCCCTTTTCCACTTGCCTGTCGTCCTACTCGCACATTTAACATAAGCACAGGCAGCAGTAGATGTCAGCTTCTCGCTCAGACTTCCTCAGCCCTCAGGCTAATCTGACAGGAGTCTCTCTCCGGTGTTCTGAGGAGATCTTATCTCTCCCTCTCAGCTCGTCTGAGGTAACTGCCGTTCTGAGATGTTCTGCTGTTCTGAGGTAACACCAACAACTAGCTAACTCTCAGCTAGACTGCCTTCATCTCACTACTGTCTCAAGGGCTCCCTCTGGTGGAACCAGGAAAAATGTGAAGTGTTGTGTGCTTACAGATTATCATGGATTTACCTTTCGTGCATCCTCCTGGGTACATGTGGCACCAAGCGCAGCTGGGCTACACATCCCCCCTAGTTAATATCAGCACTCTCGGGCTGAAAAAGAAAACAATTTTTATAACATCAACAAAACATAACTCATCCCTTGCGGGAGGTAAGGACACTTCAAACGTTACAATGTGTACAAATGGCAAATAGAAAATATCAAAATACTTTCACACAATAAATACAGAATTCTTGTGGAGGACCCGTACCAAACCTCCCACGGTGGTCCTGGGTGGGCTGCAGGACTTCTTTGCTACAGACCTCACTCAAGGCCACACCATACGGGTTTTTCTTCTGAGGTAGAATGGTTTACGTAAAACCAAGATGGGGCACTGAGTGCCAACTATTTACAACACAGTTTTTGGGCTGGCAAAGTCCTCAGCCACGCAGTCCTTTAAAAGAAACACATTTCATATATCACATTACCCAACTGGGGTATACTACTTCAGCATGTAAACATTATCATCATACAACATTCTCAATAAAGTGCAATTCTCTTCATAACTTTGTACAGTTCAGTAAACCCTGTCTGGGTCCTACTGGATTAATTTGCTAGGACTACTCTTGGTACCTAACAGGTAACCTGCCTTTTGTCATGCGTACTGACCTACGTGGTGTTGCTTCAGGTATAGTAGCATCTGGCCTATCTGTCCTGCGTGCTGGCAAACTGTAATACTGCCTTAACCTCTCTAGGGATCTGGCAAGCATACTTGTGACTGGGCGATGCGGTTCGGTTTTGCCAGGGGATTCTTCTGGTAGTTCCACGTCTTGAGGTTCCATTTCTTGAGACTCTACTTCTAGAGGTGCTACAGGAGCAGGTTCCTCTTGAACTATTTCTTCTGCTGCGGCAACTGGCTCAACTGGACGTTGAAGCGCTTCTTGTGGTTGGTAAAATTGAAGTACTGGAATAATCACAGTATCCCCGATACAAGGCCAATCTGCAGGAAAATCTCCTAAGTCCGTGTGTATGACTTCACCTGGTTTCTCTTTTTCCATAACAAGTTCTTCCTCATGAAGTTTTAACATGTCTGGACACAGTTTTAGGTGGTCTCTGGATATCGTGGTGGTTGTCTTTCCTCCATCTTTGCTAATGGTACAGGTTTTCCTGTTGTCAAATTTGGAATCTTGCACGACATATGGCTCTTTTTCCCACTGATCATCCAATTTGTGCATTATTCTTTTTCTTTTTAGCACAATTTCTCCAGGCATAAAAGGTTTAGCTGGCGCACTTTTGTTGTAGTTCTCCTCTTGCTTTTCCCTTACTTTATTCAGACTATCTTCCACGCAGGCTTGTACTCTCCTGTACTGTTCCTGTCGGTTCGTGTCCCAATCTTCAGTAGTAACATCAGCTTCTGGTTCTACAACACCAAGTTCCAAATCCATGGGCAGCTTTCCTGGTCTTGCTCGCATAAGGTAGGCTGGGGTGCAATTGGTGGAACTCACAGGTATGTGATTGTACAGATCTACCAGGTCAGGTAGTATGTCTGGCCACCGATTCCTCTCCTCAAGTGGTACCGTCTTCAGCAGATCAATGACTATGTGATTCATCTTTTCACAAAGACCATTTGTTTGGGGGTGGTACGGTGTGGTTCTTATTTTCTTGCATCCGTACAGATGACAGAATTCCTTAAACAATTCGGCTTCAAAGGCAGGACCTTGATCAGTTAACACTTGCTCTGGATATCCATGGGGTCTGCAGAAATACGCCTGAAAAGTCTTTGCTGCTGTTTCAGCTGTCAGATCTTTGACAGGGGCGACTACCAGGAACCTGGAGTAGTGATCCACCATCGTCAGGGCATATGATTATCCAGACCGGCTGCGTGACAACTTGACATGGTCCAGGGCCACGATCTCTAAGGGACGAGTCGTCTTGATGGGCTGCAGGGGTGCTTTCTGGCTACTGTAGTCTTTTCTTCGGAGGCTACAGGACGCACAGTTTTTACACCATTTCTCGATGGAACTACGCATTCCCACCCAGTAGAAACGACACTTCAGTAGGGTTTCCAGCTTCTTCCAGCCAAAGTGCCCGGCTCGATCGTGGTAAGCTTCCAACACCATCTGGATGTCCGTTCTTGGAACTACTATCTGCCATACCATCTCATGGGTTCTGGGGTTGACGTACCTTCGGCACAGCTTCTCTCGATAGATAAACAGCCGGCTTCTCTCGTTCCACAGCTGCTTTGCTTGTTGAGACGCATCCTTCTCCAAGGAGGAACCTTCCTGAGTTATCAGCTCCTTGATGCGGCTGACAACCGGGTCACTGTTCTGGGTCTCCTTCCAGCTGTGGTGAGGTAAAGGGTTTAACGTCTTACCACGCTGCCTCCTGTAGGCTCGTTGCTCGTAAATCATCCCATTTCTGTGGAATGCAGGTAGCTCAATCTCTTCTAGATCATCCAATTCCTCTTCCGTGTCGGACTCATGCGGCATTCTGGACAAGGCGTCAGCGTTGGCATTCTTACGGCCCGCCCTGTACTTGATGGTAAATTGATAGTTCGACAGCCGAGCCATCCAACGTTGCTCCATGGCTCCCAGCTTGGCTGTTTCAAGATGTGTCAAGGGGTTATTATCAGTGTAAGCAGTGAACTTGCTGGAGGCTAGGTAATGCTTGAATCTTTCTGTAATGGCCCAGACCAGCGCCAGGAACTCCAACTTGAAGCTGCTATAGTTCTCTGGGTTTCTCTCGGTCGGCCGGAGCTTCCTGCTTGCATATGCGATAACTTTCTCCAGGCCATTTTGCTTCTGACTGAGGACAGCTCCCAATCCTTCATTGCTGGCATCAGTGTACAGCAGGAACGGCTGGCTATAGTCAGGGTAGGCTAAGATCTCATCGCCTGTCAGGATCTCCTTCATCTCCTTGAATGCCTCAGCTTGTTCTTTACCCCAGTGGAATGGAGGATTTCTGCTCTTGAGGGGTTGTCCTACCAGGAGGTCCTGCAGAGGCGCTGCTTTCTTGGTGTAGTCCTTTACAAACCTCCGGTAGTAACCTGTCAGTCCCAGGAACTGGCGCACCTCCTTGAGATTCTTCGGCTCCGGACATTTCTGGATGGCAATGACCTTCTCGGGGTCTGGCGCTACTCCTTCTGAGCTGACAATATGTCCCAAGTACTGTACTTTTTGTTTGAGCAGATGGCACTTTGAAGGCTTCAGTTTCATCCCGTATTTGGACACTGACTCGAATACCTCTGCCAGGTGCTTCAGATGATCCTCATACGTCTTGGAGTACACAATTACGTCGTCCAGGTACAGCAACACGGTTTCAAAGTTGAGATGTCCCAGGCAACTCTCCATGACTCTCTGGAACGTTCCCGGGGCACTGCTGAGTCCAAACGTCATTCTGTCAATCTCACAGAGTCGCATCGGGGTGGTGAAGGCCGTCTTCTCCCGATCCTCCTCAGCCACAGCTACTTGCCAGTACCCACTAGTGAGGTCGAGGGTGGAAAAGTAGTTAGCAGTTTTTAAGGCAGCTAAGGATTCCTCAATGCGTGGTAAAGGGTATGCATCTTTATGTGTAATGCGTTTTACTTGTCTGTAATCTACACACATTCTCATGCTTCCATCCTTTTTCCTAACTAGGACTAGAGGTGCTGCCCAGGGACTACAACTATCCCTTATCACCCCTGCTTCCTTCATGTCACACAACATTTCCTTAGCTTTCTGGTAGTGTGCTGGAGGTATAGGCCTGTACCGCTCTTTGATGGGAGGATGGCTGCCTGTAGGGATATGATGTTGTACTCCCTTAATTGTCCCAAAGTCAAGTGGATGTTTGCTAAATACCTGTGTGTACTCCTGTACCACCCGTAGTACTCCCTGTTTCTGGTGGGCTGGAGTGGTGTCTGTCCCGACATGGAGCTGCTGACACCAATCCTCCACCTGGGTTGCTGGGTCATTATCCTCCGCTGGTTGGCGGGAGGCTAAGGACTCTGTCGTGAAAATGGAGTTGTTATCTACGGTATGTAATTTAGCAACAGTGGCATATCGTGGTAAATTCACTTCATCTTCTCCCCAGTTGAGAAGACGTACTGGTACTCTCCCATTTCGTACTTCTACTACCCCTCTAGCAGTCAAGAGTGTAGGTCTGTGCTCTGAACAATGGGGCTCTACTACTGCTTGGTAGTTCTGTCCTCTCAGACCTATTGCTGCTCTACACCATATAAGCATTTCACTCATTGGGGGTATCACAATGGGGTTCGGGTCTGTCACCCGTACATTACCAATTTCACCATCTGTCAGCTTCGCTTGCTGCTGGCACATCAGGGCCCGGATCTCCCTCTGGATCACTCCCTTTTGCTTTGGCCTGGCAACTTCGGCGAGCTGTTGGAGCAAAAACACAACTTCTCCCAGACAGTTACTAATAATGTTTGTACCTAAAACCACATTTAAGCCATTTTCTTCATTTACAGTCTTTACTACTAAGAGTCCCTGGTCCTTCAGCTCCACTCTGCCCACCTTTACGTCCACGTTTTTGGCTCCGAGTATATCAACAGGGAGACCATTAGAGGCGTACACTGCAAAGTCAGGGCTCGGGGGCTGGAGACTGTCCATGGACCAAAACTTATTATACAGGACATCAGGTATGATGGTCACCTGAGATCCAGTGTCCAGCAGGGCAGGGATTGCGATCCCATCCAGGATGATGGACAGGTAGGGTCTTCCTCCCACAAACCTGCGGTTCCAGTCTGAGGGGCCTGATGAGTCTATTCCTGGGTGTTGGCCCTCAGACCCAGGATCTGCTCGTTTAAAGGACACTGTCGGGCTAGATGACCTTGTCTGTTGCAACGGTAGCAGATGATCTCTCGGCGAGGATGGTGCTGATCAGGGGTCGCTCCTGGGGGTGGCGTTGTCCTCCTCCGGTGGGGCGACGTCCTCCTTTTCCTCCGGTTCATCCAAGGGACATCCTCTGGGCAGTCAGCTAGCAGGATCTTTCCTCCTTCTTCCTTCCGCAGTTGCAGGGCACTCATTACAGCGGCCAGGTTTTTAGTCAGCTGGCGCACTTCTGAGCGCAAACAGTCCAACTCAGTAGGGGGCGCCACCTGCGTTTTGGCTTCCGCCACCAGCGAGGAAAAGGTGGATGCTGCCGGCTTAAGAGTGGCTTCACCCGGGTGACACTGGGTCGACACCTCGGGCTTCTCCAGGGGTCGCAGTCCTTTTATAGCCATATCTTTTAGGGCATCAAAGGTAGCGTCAGGATGATCCAAGGACCACCAGTGCACAGTTCTGCTTTCAGCTTGGGACTTCAGTCCCCGTACAAACTGTTCCTTCAACATTTTGCTTTCATTAATGGCACTTATAGGGTTGACCTGTTTGAGAGCTCGCAGGGCCCCCTGTAGTCGGCAGGCGTAGTCTGTTGTGAATTTGCTAGAAATGAATTCTGAGCAGAAGCTCCCTCTGGTGGTTACAAACAGTACTGAACTATCCAATAAAGATTGTGAAGATTGGCGATCAGGTGTTACTGACTGGTCTTATATAAGGGAGATTCCCTCCCATCAGGGTTGCCGGTGATCAATTGTTCTGGTCTCTTCTTTGATTCCTGTTCACTTTGTTGCTTGCTTTTTGCATTTTGTCCTGCACTTCTGTGGGGGTCTGCCGGGTCCCCTCTGGGGGCTTGTGCTCCTCTCAGTTTAGTTCAGCCACTGTTGTTTGTTCATTTGCCTTTTCCAGTTTTTTCAGTGGCTGCTGTTTAGTTTTGTTACACCAGTGAACTAATTTAGGTGGTAGAGGTCGTGTGATCTCAGGTGTTTTTGTAATTAGTAGAGTTGGTACTTTTCAGGGTTTTTTGGGATTGCAGTAAGTGTCCTTCCTATCCTTTTCTATTTAGGAAGTTTGGGCCCCAACATTTGCTCATACTATTTTCTGTCTGTGTCTGTATTTTCCTCTTGTCTAACCGCCATTACATGTTTGGGGGCTTTCTATGTTCTTTGGGGATCTGCTCCGGGGCAGATAGTTTTCCTCTTTCTGTCTTTAGGTGTAGTTAGCTTCTCAGGCTGTGACGAGGCGTCTAGGACCAACGTAGGTATGCTCCACGGCTGCCTTTAGTTGTGGTGGTTAGTCAGGGTACTGCAATCCCATAGATTCCAACCTCTCTGGTGTATGTCCTTTTTTGCCTGCTCTCCTCAGCTACCAAATCATAACAGTATCACCGGCCCAAAAACTGATATTTGTATGGTACTCACAGAAGGGAAAAATAGTGTTAAAGAAAGAAGATTGTCAGAGTTGTCAGAGATTTTTTTTTTTTTCCCTCTGTTTCTCTGAATGCTGAGGATTTTTTTTTTTCTCTCAATGGAGTTTGCACAGTTGTCTGGCCATGTGGATCAGCTTGCCACTGAAGTTCGGAGTATTGCTACCTATCTTGCAGGGTTGCCTGTTGTGGAACCTAGGATTCCCATGCCAGATTTGTTTTTAGGGGATCGAGCTAAATTTCTGAATTTCAAAAATAACTGTAAGTTGTTTTTTGCCTTGAAATCTAAGTCCTCAGGGAACGCAGCACAGCAGGTTCAAATTGTCATCTCTCTCCTGCGCGGCGATCCTCAGGATTGGGCTTTTTCCCTGACACCTGGGGATCCTGTTTTGAGTAATGTTGATGCATTTTTTCAGGCTCTGGGGTTATTGTACGATGAGCCTAATGTCACTGATCAAGCTGAAAAAGCCTTGTTGGCATTAAATCAGGGGCTTGAGGATGCTGAGTTATACTGTCAGAGATTCCGAAGGTGGGCAGTCCTGACCAAATGGAATGACGATGCTTTGGCAGCCCTTTTTCGGAAGGGTCTGTCAGAGAATGTAAAGGATGTTATGGTGGGATTCCCTGTCCCCTCTGATCTCAATGATTCTATGTCATTAGCGATTCAAATTGACAGACGTTTGCGTGAGCGTAGAGGTATGCGTGGAATAGTGTTGCCTTGTGAACCAGCTTCTGAACCCATGCAGTGTGATAGAGTGGCTTCTGGGGCACAGCGTCATGAGTTTCGTAAACGCAATGGGTTATGTTTCTACTGTGGTGATGCCTCTCATGCTATTTCAGTCTGCCCTAAGCGGGGAAGACGTTTTGCACGTTCAGTTGTCTTGGGTAGTGTTCAGACTAAATTTTTGTTGACTGTTACCCTGATTTGCTCCCTGTCCACATTTTCTGCTCAGGCTTTTGTTGATTCAGGAGCAGCTATTAACCTGATGGATTTTGATTTTGCTAAACGTTGTGGGTTTACCTTGATACCCCTACGGAAGTCTATTCCCCTACTGGGGATCGATTCTACCCCTTTGGCTGAGAATAAACCTCAGTTCTCTACTCAGGTGATAATGAGGGTTGAACCTGATCATCAGGAGAGTTGCAAATTTTTGGTGCTGTATAATCTGCATGACATTATCGTACTGGGTTTCCCTTGGTTACAGTCTCATAATCCTGTTTTGGAAATCTGTGTCTGTAACCAGTTGGGGCTGCCAATGTGTTAATACCAACACTCCTGTTTTTTCTGCCTCCCCCAGGCTCAGGATGTTCCTGACTTTTTGACTGATTTTTCTGATGTGTTTAGCGAAAGTAAATCTGCATCCTTGCCCCCCCATGGGAGCTATGACTGCGCTATTGAATTAGTGCCTGGTAGTAAATTCCCTAAAGGTCGCCTTTTTAACTTGTCTGTACCTGAACATGACGCTATGCGGTCTTATATCAAGGAGTCATTGGAGAAGGGTCATATCAGACCATCCTCTTCACCCTTGGGTGCCGGTTTTTTCTTTGTGGCCAAAAAGGATGGTTCATTAAGGCCGTGTATTGATTATCGTCTCTTGAACAATATCACTGTGAAATATCAATATCCGTTACCCTTGATTTCTGACCTGTTTTCCAGGGTGAAAAGTGCTACTTGGTTTACCAAGCATGACCTCAGGGGGGCATATAACCTTATTCGCATTAAGCACGGGGATGAATGGAAGACGGCATTTAATACCCCAGAGGGGCATTTTGAGTACCTAGTGATGCCCTTTGGGCTCACTAATGCTCCTTCTGTCTTCCAGTCCTTCATGAATGACATTTTCAGGGATTTTGTGGATAAATTTCTGATTGTTTATTTGGATGATATCTTGATTTTTTCCAATGACTGGGACTCTCATGTGAAACATGTTCGGACTGTGTTCCAGATTTTGAGAGAGAATGCTCTGTATGTGAAGGGATCAAAGTGTCTTTTTGGCGTACAGAGGATCTCATTTCTGGGATTCATTTTGTCCCCATCTGTTATTGAAATGGACCCGGTCAAGGTTCAGGCCATCTGTGATTGGGTCCAACCTACTTCATTAAAGGCTCTTCAAAGATTCTTGGGTTTTGCCAATTTTTATCGTAAATTTATTGGTAATTTCTCGGTTATTGTTAAACCATTAACTGATTTGACCAAAAAGGGTTCTGATGTGGTGAATTGGCCTCCTGAGGCAGTCTCTGCATTTCAGGAACTTAAGCAGAGATTCACTTCTGCTCCTGTTCTACGGCAGCCTGATGTTTCTCTGCCATTTCAGGTGGAGGTTGATGCCTCTGAAATTGGGGCAGGTGCTGTTTTGTCCCAAAGAGATCCAGAGACCTCTAAAAGTAACCCTTGTGCCTTTTTCTCTCGAAAATTTTCTCCAACTGAACGTAATTATGACTTGGGTAATCGGGAGTTATTGGCCATGAAGTGGGCTTTTGAAGAGTGGAGACATTGACTGGAGGGAGCCAAACATCAGATGGTGGTCCTCACGGACCATAAGAATCTGGTTTATCTGGAATCAGCCAAGCGACTTCATCCTAGACAGGCCAGGTGGGCCTTGTTTTTCACACGTTTTAATTTTGTGGTTTCCTTTCTTCCTGGCACTAAGAATGTTAAGGCGGATGCCCTCTCGAGGAGTTTCATTGCGGACTCTCCTGAGTTATCTGATCCTGCTGTTATTTTGAAAGAGGGTGTAGTTCTTTCCGCCATCTCGCCCAATTTGAGACTGGCTCTTGAAGGGTGTCAGGAGGATAAACCCAAGCGCTGCCCTATTGGGAAATTGTTTGTCCCAGACCAGTGGAAAAAGAGTGTGATGTCTGAGATTCATTGTTCCGCGTTGGCCGGTCATCCCGGAATTTTTGGTACCAGAGACTTGGTTAGTCGGTCCTTTTGGTGGCCTACTTTGTCTCGTGACGTCAGGGAATTTGTGCAGTCCTGCGGGACGTGCTCTCGCTCCAAGCTTTGCTCTCGCTCTAGTGGTTTGTTGATGCCATTGCCTGTACCCAAGAGACCATGGACCCATATCTCTATGGATTTCATTTCCGACCTCCCTGTTTCTCAGAGAATGACCGTTATCTGGGTGATTTGTGATAGGTTTTCCAAAATGATACATCATGTGCCATTACCTAAGTTGCCTTCCTCCTCAGAATTGGTGCCTTTGTTCCTTCAGCACGTGGTTCGGTTACACGGCATCCCTGAGAACATTGTGTCTGACAGAGGAGTCCAGTTTGTTTCCAGATTTTGGAGGACTTTTTGTTCTAAACTTGGTGTTCAATTGTCTTTCTCCTCGGCTTTTCATCCTCAGACCAATGGACAAACTGAGAGAACAAACCAGACATTGGAGACTTATCTGAGATGCTTTGTGTCTGCTGATCAGGATGACTGGGTCTCTTTTTTGCCTTTGGCTGAGTTTGCTCTTAATAATAGACAAAAAAACCTGACTGGCACATCCAGACTAATGTGAACTAGGTGCAAACCAAGGGAAGCTACCCCCATGTAAAACATACAAAAAAAGGCTGCACTCCAGCATACTAAAGCATGACAATATGGAATACATGAAATTTAGAATAGCAATATGGCTTTGGAATATAAGGAAAAATTTGAGACGCTTAGTATAAACATTTGGCCAAACATTTTAAAGCCCACCAACCATCGTCAAGGTGGTCTCAATACTGGTGAGTCCCTGACCTAATGTGAACATACCTCTATTAGGCTGATATCTGAATTTCTGGGTGAATATGCACCTCTGTCAGCAATGCCTGCATTTATGGGTAAAGTAGGGACCTGGTGTAATTAAAATCACCACCTGGTGGGGGCGGAGTGCTCGGTCAGCAAGCTAACATTCAATAGACAAAAAAACCTGACTGGCACATCCAGACTAATGTGAACTAGGTGCAAACCAAGGGAAGCTACCCCCATGTAAAACATACAAAAAAACGCTGCACTCAAGCATACTAAAGCATGACAATATGGAATACATGAAATTTAGAATAGCAATATGGCTTTGGAATATAAGGAAAAATTTGAGACGCTTAGTATAAACATTTGGCCAAACATTTTAAAGCCCACCAACCATCGTCAAGGTGGTCTCAATACTGGTGAGTCCCTGACCTAATGTAAACATACCTCTATTAGGCTGATATCTGAATTTCTGGGTGAATATGCACCTCTGTCATCAATGCCTGCATTTATGGGTAAAGTAGGGACCTGGTGTAATTAAAATCACCACCTGGTGGGGGCGGAGTGCTCGGTCAGCAAGCTAACATTCAATAGACAAAAAAACCTGACTGGCACATCCAGACTAATGTGAACTAGGTGCAAACCAAGGGAAGCTACCCCCATGTAAAACATACAAAAAAAGGCTGCACTCAAGCATACTAAAGCATGACAATATGGAATACATGAAATTTAGAATAGCAATATGGCTTTGGAATATAAGGAAAAATTTGAGACGCTTAGTATAAACATTTGGCCAAACATTTTAAAGCCCACCAACCATCGTCAAGGTGGTCTCAATACTGGTGAGTCCCTGACCTAATGTGAACATACCTCTATTAGGCTGATATCTGAATTTCTGGGTGAATATGCACCTCTGTCAGCAATGCCTGCATTTATGGGTAAAGTAGGGACCTGGTGTAATTAAAATCACCACCTGGTGGGGGCGGAGTGCTCGGTCAGCAAGCTAACATTCAATAGACAAAAAACCTGACTGGCACATCCAGACTAATGTGAACTAGGTGCAAACCAAGGGAAGCTACCCCCATGTAAAACATGGTGAGTCCCTGACCTAATGTGAACATACCTCTATTAGGCTGATATCTGAATTTCTGGGTGAATATGCACCTGTTAATAGGTGCATATTCACCCAGAAATTCAGATATCAGCCTAATAGAGGTATGTTCACATTAGGTCAGGGACTCACCAGTATTGAGACCACCTTGACGATGGTTGGTGGGCTTTAAAATGTTTGGCCAAATGTTTATACTAAGCGTCTCAAATTTTTCCTTATATTCCAAAGCCATATTGCTATTCTAAATTTCATGTATTCCATATTGTCATGCTTTAGTATGCTTGAGTGCAGCCTTTTTTTGTATGTTTTACATGGGGGTAGCTTCCCTTGGTTTGCACCTAGTTCACATTAGTCTGGATGTGCCAGTCAGGTTTTTTTGTCTATTGAATGTTAGCTTGCTGACCGAGCACTCCGCCCCCACCAGGTGGTGATTTTAATTACACCAGGTCCCTACTTTACCCATAAATGCAGGCATTGCTGACAGAGGTGCATACTCACCCAGAAATTCAGATATCAGCCTAATAGAGGTATGTTCACATTAGGTCAGGGACTCACCAGTATTGAGACCACCTTGACGATGGTTGGTGGGCTTTAAAATGTTTGGCCAAATGTTTATACTAAGCGTCTCAAATTTTTCCTTATATTCCAAAGCCATATTGCTATTCTAAATTTCATGTATTCCATATTGTCATGCTTTAGTATGCTTGAGTGCAGCCTTTTTTTGTATGTTTTACATGGGGGTAGCTTCCCTTGGTTTGCACCTAGTTCACATTAGTCTGGATGTGCCAGTCAGGTTTTTTTGTCTATTGAATGTTAGCTTGCTGACCGAGCACTCCGCCCCCACCAGGTGGTGATTTTAATTACACCAGGTCCCTACTTTACCCATAAATGCAGGCATTGCTGACAGAGGTGCATATTCACCCAGAAATTCAGATATCAGCCTAATAGAGGTATGTTCACATTAGGTCAAGGACTCACCAGTATTGAGACCACCTTGACGATGGTTGGTGAGCTTTAAAATGTTTGGCCAAATGTTTATACTAAGCGTCTCAAATTTTTCTTATATTCCAAAGCCATATTGCTATTCTAAATTTCATGTATTCCATATTGTCATGCTTTAGTATGCTTGAGTGCAGCCTTTTTTTGTATGCTCTTAATAATAGGGCTAGCTCTGCCACTTTGATGTCTCCATTTTTCTGCAATTTTGGGTTTCACCCTCGATTTTCTTCAGGACAGACGGAGGCTTCTGTCTGTCCAGGTGTTGACTCTGTTGTGGAGCGTATGCAGCAGATTTGGGACCAGATAGTGGAGAGGTTGTCCCTCTCTCAGGAGAGGGCCCAGCGGTTTGCCAACCGGCATAGGACTGATGGTCCTCGGTGTGAAGTGGGGGACTTGGTCTGGTTGTCCTCAAGAAATATCCCTATGAGAGTTGCATCTCCTAAGTTTAAGCCTAGGTTCATTGGACCTTATAAGATCATGGAGATTCTTAATCCTGTTTCCTTTCGTTTACTTCTTCCAGGGACATTTAAGATCCATAACGTGTTCCACAAGTCCTTATTGAAGAGGTTTGTCGAGCCAGTGGTTCCTATGGCTTTGCGTCCTGACCCTGTTTTGGTTGAGGGCAATCTGGAGTATGTGGTTGAGAAAATATTGAATTCTCGTTTTTCTAGACGGAAACTCCAGTATTTGGTTAAGTGGAGAGGTTATGGTCAGGAGGACAATTCTTGGGTGTTTGCTTCGGACATCCATGCTAGGAGACTCATCCGTGCGTATCACAGAGCTCATCCTGACCGACCTGGTTGCTCAAATGAGGGTTCGGTGACCCCTCCTCAAGGGGGGGTACTGTTGTGAATTTGCTAGAAATGAATTCTGAGCAGAAGCTCCCTCTGGTGGTTACAAACAGTACTGAACTATCCATTGAAGGTTGTGAAGATTGGCGATCAGGTGTTACTGACTAGTCTTATATAAGGGAGGTTCCCTCCCATCAGGGTTGCGGTGATCAATTGTTTGGTCTCTTCTTTGATTCCTGTTCACTTTGTTGCTTGCTTTTTTCATTTTGTCCTGCACTTCTGTGGGGGTCTGCCGGGTCCCCTCCGGGGGCTTGTGCTCCTCTCAGTTTAGTTCAGCCACTGTTGTTTGTTCATTTGCCTTTTCCAGTTTTTTCAGTGGCTGCTGTTTAGTTTTGTTACACCAGAGAACTAATTTAGGTGGTAGAGGTCGTGTGATCTCAGGTATTTTTGTAATTAGTAGAGTTGGTACTTTTCAGGGTTTTTTGGGATTGCAGTAAGTGTCCTTCCTATCCTTTTCTATTTAGGAAGTTTGGGCCCCAACGTTTGCTCATACTATTTTCTGTCTGTGTCTGTATTTTCCTCTTGTCTAACCGCCATTACATGTTTGGGGGCTTTCTATGTTCTTTGGGGATCTGCTCCGGGGCAGATAGTTTTCCTCTTTCTGTTTTTAGGTGTAGTTAGCTTCTCAGGCTGTGACGAAGCGCCTAGGACCAACGTAGGTACGCTCCACAGCTGCCTTTAGTTGTGGTGGTTAGTCAGGGTACTGCAATCCCATAGATTCCAACCTCTCTGGTGTATTTCCTTTTTTGCCTGCTCTCCTCAGCTACCAAATCATAACAGTAGTCCCTAATACTGTCATCTGGTGTCACGCGGTCTTATGATATGTGTACGATGTCAGTAAACTATTCTTAAAAGAACAACACTCTATACAACATATAGATTAGCAACATCAGCATGTAAATATAGAATAGATTTACCTGACACGATATCCGTTGAACTCAGGGTTAATCTTGAGGACTTGATACACTGTCACAGGAAAGAGGAGGACCGGGGGTCTAACCTGACCCTAAACTGGGGTCCTAACTAATCCCTCACCTTGGAGGTACTGATAATGGTTCAGTGGTCCAAGTCTCCAGCCTAACCCTGTCTCCTATCAGTCCCTGAACCCTGTAATCAGTACTAAGAAGGATTCTGATTACCACCAAAGGGATATGGGCTGATCTCTGCTAAATACACAGATTAGACATATAAGACAGACTGGAGAAAACACAGACTTGCATACACACTCAAACACAGAAGGAACATAAATGATCTGGGATATTAAACTCTAAGCAAGGTGAGCTTAAAACAACTAAGGAGCTCTTTAACTTAAGTCTATACAGATACAATCCTATCTGTGGTCTGCATGAAGAATTTCACTGGCAACTCCCAACACAGACAACCAGAGATTTAAAGGAAACCAATCAACAAATAATTAATTGCAGCCGGGAGAAAACTGCACCCAGTCCCAGAACTGAGCACAGACAGAATTAACTCCCTAACTGCCAAACACAAAGAAACAGCAACTCAGCTGTGAGAAGTCAGAATGTGCAACCGCGACGATCTTCGTGGCGATGCACACATGACAGTACCCCCCCTTCTACGAGGGGCCTCCGGACCCTTAGGGCCAGGTTTGCCCGGGTGAGTTCTGTGGAAGGTCCGCACCAAACGATCTGCGTTAATGTCAGACGCAGGAACCCACGTCCTCTCCTCTGGACCATACCCCTTCCAATGCACCAAGTACTGGGACCGGCGATTCAGACGTGAGTCAATGATCTTTGACACTTGAAACTCCAAGTTACCATTGACCACCACTGGAGGAGGAGGTAGAGGTGATGGTATGACTGGTGCCACGTACCTCTTAAGTAATGACTTGTGGAACACATTATGAATTTTAAACGTAGGAGGGAGGTCCAGATGAAATGCCACAGGATTAATTATGGAACTGATCCTGTACGGCCCGATGAATCTGGGGCCCAGCTTCCAGGAGGGAACTTTAAGTTTTATATTCCTGGTAGACAACCATACCAGATCGTTCACATTAAGATCTGGACCAGAAACTCTCCTCCTATCAGCCATACGTTTATAACGGTTCCCCATAGCACTCAGATTATTCAATACACCTCTCCACACTGAAGCAAGTGACGACGAGAAACGCTCCTCCTCAGGAACCCCAGAAGGGCCCCCCCCATTGAATGTACAAAACTGGGGATGAAAACCATATGCCCAAAAAACGGGGACTTACCAGTGGACTCGCTCCGCCTGTTGTTAAGAGCGAACTCTGCCAGAGGCAAGAAAGAAGACCAGTCCTCCTGGTTCTCTGAGACAAAACACCGAAGATAAGTCTCTAGGCTTTGATTCAGACGCTCTGTCTGACCATTGGTCTGCGGATGAAAAGCCGAGGAAAATGACAATTGCATCCCCCGACGTAAACAAAATGCCCTCCAAAACTTGGACACAAACTGAGACCCCCTATCTGACACCACATCAGAAGGCAACCCATGAAGTCTCACAATCTCCCCAATGAACACCTGCGCCAGAGTTTTAGCATTAGGGAGGGCAGGAAGAGCAATGAAATGTGCCATCTTACTGAACCTGTCAACAACCACCAGTATGACAGTCTTCCCTGACGACTGAGGAAGGTCCGTGATGAAGTCCATAGACAAATGAGTCCATGGACGCTCCGGAAGTTTCAAGGGTAAGAGGGTCCCAGACGGACGGGTATGAGGGGTCTCAGAGCGAGCACAAACCCCACAGGACGCGACAAAAGTTAAAACATCTTTATTAACGTTAGGCCACCAAAACCGGCGAGAAAGGAGATCTAAAGTAGCCTTACTCCCTGGATGTCCTGCTAAAGCAGAATTATGATGTGCCTCAATAACCTTTTGTCTCAACTGATTTGGGACAAACAGTCTCCCTGGAGGTCCTGCAGGGGCGTCCCCCTGAGCCTCTAACACCTCCTCCTCAAGCTCAGAACATACAGCCGACACTACCACCCCCTCCTGAAGGATGGGAATCGGGTCATCCATTTTCCCGGCCCCTGGGAAACTGTGAGACAAGGCATCCGCCTTAACATTCTTAGATCCAGGGCGATAAGTGACAACAAAATTAAACCTGGTAAAAAACAACGACCATCGAGCTTGTCTGGAATTCAGACGCTTAGCAGATTCCAAATACAGCAGGTTCTTGTGATCAGTAATGACGGTGACCGGGTGGACTGCCCCCTCCAAAAAGTGACGCCATTCTTCAAAAGCCAACTTAATGGCCAAAAGTTCCCTATTGCCGATATCATAATTCCTTTCGGCGGACGACAATTTTTTAGAAAAGAAAGCGCACGGATGCCATTTACCAGGGGACGGACCCTGGGACAATATTGCACCCACCCCTATGTCAGACGCGTCCACCTCCACAACGAACGGCTGTGATGCATCTGGTTGGATGAGAACGGGTGCCGAAGCAAAACATTTTTTCAAAGAGGAAAAAGCTTGGCAAGCTTTGTCCGACCATTTAGAAAAATCCGTCCCTTTTCTTGTCATGTCAGTGAGAGGTTTGACAACAGATGAGAAATTACAAATAAATTTCCGGTAGTAGTTAGCAAACCCCAGAAAACGCTGCAGAGCCTTAAGATCCTCTGGCTGATCCCATTCAAGCACTGCTCTCACCTTTTCAGGGTCCATACGGAAACCGGAGGCTGACACCAAGAAACCCAAAAACTGAAGTTCCTGTACGGCGAATACACACTTTTCCAGTTTGGCGTATAGTTTATTGTCTCGCAAGATCTGCAACACCTGTCTCACATGCTCCTGGTGAGACACAAGATCTGGTGAGTAAATTAAAATGTCATCCAAATATACGACCACAAACAGCCCCACCAGATGACGAAAAATGTCATTAACAAAATGTTGGAATACTGCTGGTGCAGTAGTCAGACCAAAAGGCATGACAAGGTTCTCATAATGTCCCTCCGGCGTGTTAAACGCCGTTTTCCACTCATCCCCCTCTTTTATCCTAATCAGATTATACGCCCCCCTGAGATCCAATTTAGAGAACCATTTGGCGCCAACAATTTGATTGAAGAGATCAGGAATCAGAGGGAGTGGATACGGATCTCGAACAGTAATCCGATTAAGTTCGCGGAAATCCAAGCAAGGGCGTAGGCCTCCATCTTTTTTCTTCACAAAGAAGAACCCCGCGGCCACTGGGGAAGATGAAGGTCTAATATGCCCTTTGGCCAGACTTTCCGAAATATAATCTTTCATAGCCTGCCTCTCAGGACCAGAAAGGTTATATAACCTAGCTTTAGGTAACTTAGCATCAGGAAGTAAATTAATAGAGCAGTCATACACGCGATGAGGAGGCAACTCCTGACACCCCTCCTCAGAGAACACATCCCCAAAGTCCTCCAAAAAAGGAGGCAAAGTACTAGGCACGACCGCACTGATGACTGTGTTCATGCAGTTACTTTTGCAAAACTCCCCCCATTGGCTTATATCTCTGGACTGCCAATTAATCACAGGGTTATGTTTAACCAACCAAGGAAGTCCCAACACAATAGGAGTAGGTAGACCCTCCAACACATAACAAGATAATAGCTCCCTATGTATTGCCCCTACCCGAAGGTCAATGTTATGAACCTCATGAACAAAGCTACCTTGGCCGAGAGGCCTGGCGTCAATGGAGAATATAGGATCGGTTTGACCAATACACTCAGATGCATACCTTGAGCCTGAGCAAACTGAGCGTCAACCAGATTAGCCCCGGACCCACTATCAAGAAGAACAGAAAATCTCTCCACTCTCGTACCAACCACCACCTCCACTGGTACAAGGAACTGAGAAGAACTAGCGGACGAAATACATACTCCCAGGTTGTCGTCCACCACACAACCTGGGATTAACAGTTTTCCGGCGACTTTTTGCTCAACAAGGCACGGGATGGACATCCCCCAACAAAATGTCACTCTTTCCCGCAGAAGAAACACCTTCTAGTCCTGCGGCGTACCGCCAATCCCCTCCTACGAAATGATGTCCCTCCCAACTGCATAGGCTCCTCCGAACAGACAAGGGGAACCTCAACATAAGGGACTTTAGTAGTAGGTGGAGTAACAACAGGGGGCGGAGTTACCTCGCACCTCTCCCGGAGCCGTCTATCAGTACGGATAGCTAGGGCCATAGCAGCCTCCAGTGATGGAGGAGAATCATACTGAGCCAAAACGTCCTTTAATTTGTCAGAAAGCCCATGACAAAACTGGCTCCTAAGAGCTGGGTCATTCCACTGAGTATCTGTGGCCCATCTACGGAACTCAGAAGCAAATTCCTCCGCCGGACGATCTCCCTGCTGTATCTTACGTAATTTTGTCTCAGCAAGAGAGACCCGATCTGGGTCATCATATACCAAACCCAGGGCAGTAAAAAATCGATCTACTGACTGTAGAGCCGGGGATCCCGAAGGAAGGGAGAAGGCCCAGGATTGAGGGTCCCCTTGTAGGAGCGAGATAACAATTCCCACTCTCTGCTCTTCACTCCCTGATGATCGAGGCCGAAGCCGAAAATACAATTTACATGCTTCCCTGAAGGTAAAAAATTTGTCTCGCCCACCAGTGAACCTGTCCGGGAGAGCTACTTTAGGTTCAAATCTGGTTTGCTCCGAGGGAGACAAAACTTTGGACTTAATGTCCGTCAGCTCCATGGATAATCCCTGCAACTGCAGAGCCAGCTGGGCTACTGGATCCATGGCAACTGGGAATAATTTTATGGGCCAGTGAAAATGTCACGCGGTCTTATGATATGTGTACGATGTCAGTAAACTATTCTTAAAAGAACAACACTCTATACAACATATAGATTAGCAACATCAGCATGTAAATATAGAATAGATTTACCTGACACGATATCCGTTGAACTCAGGGTTAATCTTGAGGACTTGATACACTGTCACAGGAAAGAGGAGGACCGGGGTCTAACCTGACCCTAAACTGGGGTCCTAACTAATCCCTCACCTTGGAGGTACTGATAATGGTTCAGAGGTCCAAGTCTCCAGCCTAACCCTGTCTCCTATCAGTCCCTGAACCCTGTAATCAGTCCTAAGAAGGATTCTGATTACCACCAAAGGGATATGGGCTGATCTCTGCTAAATACACAGATTAGACATATAAGACAGACTGGAGAAAACACAGACTTGCATACACACTCAAACACAGAAGGAACATAAATGATCTGGGATATTAAACTCTAAGCAAGGTGAGCTTAAAACAACTAAGGAGCTCTTTAACTTAAGTCTATACAGATACAATCCTATCTGTGGTCTGCATGAAGAATTTCACTGGCAACTCCCAACACAGACAACCAGAGATTTAAAGGAAACCAATCAACAAATAATTAATTGCAGCCGGGAGAAAACTGCACCCAGTCCCAGAACTGAGCACAGACAGAATTAACTCCCTAACTGCCAAACACAAAGAAACAGCAACTCAGCTGTGAGAAGTCAGAATGTGCAACCGCGACGATCTTCGTGGCGATGCACACATGACATCTGGTCTCTGGGAGCATTGGTAAAACCTCATCCGGAGATCTGTCTCAGTGCGGTCCTCAAAAATAGTCTGTAGCTTTAAGAAAATTGAAAGCACTGATTCCTGGTCTGCAGCTGTCCAAGTCTCTACTTCCCTCTCTGCAGCACCAGTCAATTGTCCTACTACCACTGCAGCTCTTTGTTTCTCTGTCATAGGGTACATGTCCATTATGCTGCATATTTTGTGTTTAAACCCTGACAGGGTATCTGGCTTACCGCTATACTGAGGGAGCCACTTTGCTCCAGGCAGGTATGGGAGCGTCAGTGGTACTATCGGGGCCACAGGACCGGGTGAGGGGCCAGCGTTTCCATCCTGCGCGGCAGCGCCTGCGGGTAAGTCACCGGAGCGGTCGCCCTGGGCCGTGCTGTCAGCTTGCGGCTGCGACATATCTGCGCCCCCCTAGTTAAGCGTGGCCTACCTTCTCCTGAAGGCTGCAGCTCTGCCAGGCACAGCGGTGTGTAAGGACCTGCCGCCGCGCCAGCGTTGGGGGCGTGTCCGGGACTCCGCGTGCTTTCTGCAGGTACGCCCCTTCTCCTTGCGCTGTAGCGCTGTACTTTGGCGGGCAATGGCGGACAATTGGCGCCAAAAATCTCAAAAACAGCAACACAGTCTATAGCACAAAAACAGTCCAATTCAGGCACACAGGACTCACATATAGCGAGCTTCTTATCCTGTTCGTGACGCCAAGTTAGATGAGTCGCACGTAGCAGGGATTTGGGTACTCGGCACCGAGCCCGTTCACTTTACTGGGGGATGTCACGGTAGCGCAGCTCGGTCCGTTGCCCTGGGCGCTCACTAAAGGGGGATATTTACAGGGGATGATAGAAATGTTCGTGACACCACCTGTGGTTTCTGATCAGGGTGACCAGCGCTGCAGGGTGAATCCTCTGAGGGGTTGTTACTGGGCAGCAAGGTGTTAAGTCTTCCACAGGTAAGACTGATCCCTCGAGGTATATGGCGGTATAGGGGTGAAGGAGCAATAATGCAGACACACACAAGACAGTCTCTTTCCGTACCTTTACTGGTGATGAAGTTGCAGGCACGTCCCGGGAGGCTGTCAGGGTGGAGGATGCACGTCCAGCAATCCACTGAGTAGGTGTCAGGCCTCCTTACATCCTCATGTGTGTGAGTTTCTAACTTGCATAAAACAGAGTTTAACTCCTTCTCTTTGCTACGCCCGGCTGATCTTGTGATGAGGTCTTCTTGTGGACAGAACAGTATCTCTATGGGGGTACCTGCCAGACCCCGTCTTCCTAACCTCAGTTACGTATCAGCACTGCTGGGCCCCTGCGACTTGAAGTCCAGGGTCTCCGGTTTTTCCCACTAGCTGTGAAGATACTAGCAAGCTCGGACCCGGTGTCCGGTGGTGCAGAGTGGAGGTAAGCTATTATTGCTATTTCTCCTCAGTCACTCTCTCTTTTCCCTTTTCCACTTGCCTGTCGTCCTACTCGCACATTTAACATAAGCACAGGCAGCAGTAGATGTCAGCTTCTCGCTCAGACTTCCTCAGCCCTCAGGCTAATCTGACAGGAGTCTCTCTCCGTGTTCTGAGGAGATCTTATCTCTCCCTCTCAGCTCGTCTGAGGTAACTGCCGTTCTGAGATGTTCTGCTGTTCTGAGGTAACACCAACGACTAGCTAACTCTCAGCTAGACTGCCTTCATCTCACTACTGTCTCAAGGGCTCCCTCTGGTGGAACCAGGAAAAATGTGAAGTGTTGTGTGCTTATAGATTATCATGGATTTACCTTTCGTGCATCCTCCTGGGTACATGTGGCACCAAGCGCAGCTGGGCTACACATCAGCTCGAAAGGGCAGGGTCCTCTCCCCTCTGTATCAGTCTGTTATTGTTAGTTTGTTTACTGTAAGTGATATCTGTAATTTGTATGTAACCCCTTCTCATGTACAGCACCATGGAATCAATGGTACTATATAAATAAATAATAATAATAACAATCATTCATATTCTCTGAAAAAAAGGCCAAGAAAGCAAAAATTCTGCCGGGATATGTAAACCTTTGAGCACAACTGTATATATACAGTACAGACCAAAAGTTTGTACACACCTTCTCATTTAAAGATTTTTCTGTATTTTCATGACTATGAAAATTGTACATTCACACTGAAGGCATCAAAACTATGAATTAACACATGTGGAATTATATACTTAACAAAAAAGTGTGAAACAACTGAAAATGTCTTATATTCTAGATTCTTCAAAGTAGCCACCTTTAGCTTTGATGACTGCTTTGCACACTCTTGGCATTCTCTTTATGAGCTTCAAGAGGTAGTCACTGGAAATGGTCTTCCAACAGTCTTGAAGGAGTTCCCAGAGATGCTTAGCACTTGTTGGCCCTTTTGCCTTCACTCTGCGGTCCAGCTCACCCCAAACCATCTTGACTGGGTTCAGGTCTCGTGACTGTGGAGGCCAGGTCATCTGGCGTAGCACCCCATCACTCTCCTTCTCAGTCAAATAGCCCTTACACAGCCTGGAGGTGTGTTTGGGGTCATTGTCCTGTTGAAAAATAAATGATGGTCCAACTAAACGCAAACCGGATGGAATAGCATGCTGCTGCAAGATGCTGTGGCAGCCATGCCTTCAATTTTGAATAAATCCCCAACAGTGTCACCAGCAAAGCACTCACACACCATCACACCTCCTCCTCCATACTTCACGGTGGGAACCAGGCATGTACAGTCATGGCCAAAAGTTTTGAGAATTACACAAATATTAATTTTTACAAAGTCTACTGCTTCACTTTTTCTAATGGCAATTTGCATATACTCCAGAATGTTATAAAGAAATATCAGCTTAACAGCAATTACTTGCAAAGTCAATATTTGGCTAGAAAATGAACTTTATCCCCCAAAACACATTTCAACATCATTGCAGCCCTGCCTTAAAAGGACCAGCTGACCTCTTTTCAGTGATTGCTCCATTAACACAGGTGTGGGTGTTGATGAGGACATGGCTGGAGATCAATCTGTCATGATTAAGTAAGAATGACACCACTGGACACCTTAAAAGGAGGCTGGTGCTTGGCATCATTGTTTCTCTTCTGTTAACCATGGTTATCTCTAAAGAAACACGTGCAGTCATCATTGCAATGCACAAAAATGGCCTAACAGGGAAGAGTATCGCAGCTAGAAAGATTGAACCTCAGTCAACAATCTATCGCATCATCAAGAACTTCAAGGAGAGAGGTTCCATTGTTGCCAAAAAGGCTTCAGGGCGCCCAAGAAAGACCAGCAAGCGCCAGGACCGTCTCTTAAAAGTGTTTCAGCTGCGGGATTGGGCTACTAGCAGTGCAGAGCTTGCTGAGGAATGGCAGCAGGCAGGTGTGAGTGCATCTGCACGCGCTGTGAGGCGGAGACTCTTGGAGCAAGGCCTGGTCTCAAGGAGGGCAGCAAAGAAGCCACTTCTCTCCAGAAAAAACATCATGGACAGACTGATATTCTGCAAAAGGTACAGGCAGTGGACTGCTGAGGACTGGGGTAAAGTTATTTTCTCTGATGAATCCCCTTTTCGATTGTTTGGGACATCAGGAAAATGCCTCATTCGGAGAAGACAAGGTGAGCGCTACCACCAGTCTTGTCTCATGCCAACTGTTAAGCATCTTGAAACCATTCATGTGTGGGGTTGCTTCTCAGCCAAGGGAATCGGCTCTCTCACAGTCTTGCCTAAAAACACAGCCATGAATAAAGAATGGTACCAGAATGTCCTCCAAGAGCAACTTCTCCCAACCCTCCAAGAGCAGTTTGGCGATCAACAATGCCTTTTCCAGCATGATGGAGCACCTTGCCATTAAGCAAAGGTGATAACTAAATGGCTCAGGGAACAAAACATAGAGATTTTGGGTCCATGGCCTGGAAACTCCCCAGATCTTAATCCCATTGAGAACTTGTGGTCAATCATCAAGAGACGGGTGGACAAACAAAAACCTAAAAATTCTGACAAAATGAAAGCATTGATTGTGCAAGAATGGACTGCTATCAGTCAGGATTTGGTCCAGAAGTTGATTGAGAGCATGCCAGGGAGAATTGCAGAGGTCCTGATGAAGAAGGGTCAACACTGCAAATATTGACTTGCTGCATTAACTCATTCTAACTGTCAATATAAGCTTTTGTTACTCATATGTTTGCAATTATATTTCTGTCTGTGATAAAAACATCTGTCAAACACACATAAAAACCAGAGGGCAGCAGATCATGTGAAAATATAATATTTGTTTCATTCTCAAAACTTTTGGCCATGACTGTAGAGTCCATCGTTTCACCTTTTCTTCGTTGCACAAAGACACGGTGGTTGAACCAAAGATCTCAAATTTGGACTCATCAGACCAAAGCACAGATTTCCACTGGTCTAATGTACATTCCTTGTGTTCTTTAGCCCAAACAAGTCTCTTCTGCTTGTTGCCTGTCCTTAGTAGTGGTTTCCTAGCAGCTAGAGTTGAGCGATACTTTCCGATATCCAAAAGTATCGGAATCGGAATGGTATCGCCGATACCATTAAAATATCGGCGATACTCGATACCTATACCGGAAATCCAATGTAAGTCTATGGAAACAAAATATCGTAACTAAAAAAACCTCTTTCTTTCCTTGTAAACACTAAATATACACACATAGAATACATATATATATATATATACATGTCATTGTGACATATATATATACATATATTTATAGTTTATACACTTCTACATAGTAAAATAGCCTCTGATTCAATTGCCGGGTAAAGTCGGCTTTTGTGAAAAGACAGAAGCACCCGACATGAAATGACACTTGGTTTACATAGAGTTAACCATGTCTTTTCATGTAGTTTGATATCTGATTTGCACAAACAATTACATGAGTGTAAGTGTGCAAAATTTCACACCTGTAGGGGTTAATTAAAGGTGTAAATTCGTTGTAAAAAAAAAACGGACTTTTTTGCTACGAATTTACACCTTTAATTAACCCCTACAGGTGTGAAATTTTGCACACTTACACTCATGTAATTGTTTGTGCAAATCAGATATCAAACTACATGAAAAGACATGGTTAACTCTATGTAAACCAAGTGTCATTTCATGTCGGGTTCTGCATTTTCACAAAAGCCGGCAATTGAATTAGCAGCTATTATACTATGTAGAAGTGTATGAACTATAAATATAAATATATATATATGTGTCACAAACTCAATGACATGTATATATATATATGAGGTGTAAAATTGCTGAAAAAAAATGCGTGGGCTCCCGCCCTATTTTCGCAACCAGACAGACAAAGCCAGTGAGTGGGGGCAGATAATAATAGCCCAGAGAGGGACCATTATTTTTGCCCCCCAGGCTACTAAAATCTGCCCCCAGACACCCCAGAAAGGACAAATCTCTAATTAGATTTGCCCTTTCTGGCACTTTGCCCGTCTATTCCCATTGCCCTGTAGCGGTGGCGAATGGGTTAATAAGGGGTTAAAATGACCTTGCAATTGAAAGGTCACTTTAAGCCAGGTTAATAATTGAGAGCTGTCAATTAGACAACTATCAATTATTAATCCTATTGTATGAAAGAAAAATCAAACACACACACTTTAATAAAAAAGAAGTTTAATGAAATAATCACACAGTTTTTGACCATATTTTATTTACCTGCTAAAACCATTTCCTGTAATAAAAATAAAATAATAAAGCAAAATTATTCTTACCTATCCCATGCACAGTCAGGTCCCACGGTGTAATCCTTCAGAAAGGGTTAATGTTTACTGCAGGGACCGCAGCTAATGCTGCAGCCTCACAGTAAACCCCCAAATGAATGAGCTCCTCTCCTGGCTGACAGGAGAGGAAGTGGAAAGCTTAATTGATTGCTTTCCACTTTCACTTCAGGTCAGCCAGGGACACAATCAGTGACGTCAGAGGGAACTGATTAACAAAAATAGGGGTTCCCTTCGAAAAAAAAATGGCGTGGGGTCCCCCCTATTTTTGTTAACCAGCCAGATGAAGCAGACCGCTGAGGCCTGGATTTTCAGGCTGTTAAGGAGCCAAGATCCATGGACCTTGCCAGCCTGATAATACCAGGCCACAGCAGTCTGCATATCTTGGCTGATTAACAAAAATAGGGGATCCCCTCGAAAAAAATTGGCGTGGGGTCCCCCTATTTTTGTTAACCAGCCAGATGAAGCAGACCGCTGAGGCCTGGTTTTTCAGGCTGGTAAGGATCCAATATCCATGGACCTTGCAAGCCTGATAATACCAGGCCACAGCAGTCTGCTTAGCTTGGCTGGTTAACAAAAATAGGGGATCCCCTCGGAAAAAAAACGGCGTAGGGGTCCCCCTATTTTTGTTAACCAGCCAAGTAAAATGCAGACTGCTGCGGCCTGGTATTAAAAGACTGTCAAGGCCCATGGATTTTGGCCCTCAACAGCCTGATAATACCAGGCTACAGCAGCCCCACATTTGGCGCATCAAAAGATGTGCCAATTGTGGCACTTTACCCGGCTCTTCCCACTGCCCTGTAGCGGTGGCAAGTGGGGTAATAAGGGGTTAATGTCACCGTTGATTGCACGGTGACAATAAGACCGGTTAATAATGGAGAGGTGTCAATAAGACACCGATCCATTATTAATCCCAAAGTTATTAAATGTATAAAAAAAAGACAAAGCAAGAAAAAAGTATTTTAATGAAATAAAAGAGACAACACAGTTTTCATTAATTTTATTATACTCTCATTCCTGCGACGCCATCGATCTCCTGTAAAAAAAGAAAAAAAAAAACCAACAGTATACCACCTGTCCGACGCAGTCCATAGTAACGACAGTCCCACGACGATCCAGCTCTGCTACATCGCAATGACAGGCAGAGCCTAACATCCCGACGCAGCACAGCTGATTACCTGCTTCCCCGGCGGTGACGTCATCGGACTGACTGCTTTACGGCCGGGATTACCCAGCATTCACTGCAGTTATCGCGAGAAACTGCATGTGACCGCCGGGGAAAGATGATGGCGGCCATGAAGCAGTCCAGGCCGTGACCGCCGGAGATCTTCTGCCAGGTAAGTGCCGCTGACTCCTGACAGACCCGACCGACGGACACTGACAGTGACAGTGACATTCCGATTCCGGTATCCGATATGACGAAAATATCGGAACTCGGAATCGGAATTCCGATACAGCCAATATCGGCCGATACCCGATATTTGCAGTATCGGAATGCTCAACCCTACTAGCAGCTATTTTACCATGAAGGCCTGCTGCACAAAGTCTCCTCTTAACAGTTGTTGTAGAGATGTGTCTGCTGCTAGAACTCTGTGTGGCATTGACCTGGTCTCTAATCTGAGCTGCTGTAAACCTTCGATTTCTGAGGCTGGTGACTCGGATAAACTTATCCTCAGAAGCAGAGATGACTCTTGGTCTTCCTTTCCTGGGGCGGACCTCATGTGAGCCAGTTTCTTTGTAGCGCTTGATGGTTTTTGCAACTGCACTTGGGGACACTTTCAAAGTTTTCCCAATTTTTCGGACTAACTGACCTTCATTTCTTAAAGTAATGATGGCCACTCATTTTTCTTTACTTAGCTGCTTTTTTCTTGCCATAATACAAATTCTAACAGTCTATTCAGTAGGACTATCAGCTGTGTATCCACCAGACTTCTGCACAACACAACTGATGGTCCCAACCCCATTTATAAGGTCAGAAATCCCACTTATTAAACCTGACAGGGCACACCTGTGAAGTGAAAACCATTTCCGGTGACTACCTCTTCAAGCTCATCAAGAGAATGCCAAGAGTGTGCAAAGCAGTCATCAAAGCAAAAGGTGGCTACTTTGAAGAACCTAGAATATAAGACATATTTTCAGTTGTTTCACACTTTTTTGTTAAGTATATAATTCCACATGTGTTAATTCATAGTTTTGATGCCTTCAGTGTGAATGTACAATTTTCATAGTCATGAAAATACAAAAAAATCTTTAAATGAGAAGGTGTGTCCAAACTTTTGGTCTGTACTGTATACAGTCAGGGCCAGAAATATTTGGACAGTGACACAATTTTCGCGAGTTGGGTTCTGCATGCCACCACATTGGATTTGAAATGAAACCTCTACAACAGAATTCAAGTGCAGATTGTAACGTTTAATTTGAAGGGTTGAACAAAAATATGTGTTAGAAAATGTAGGAATTGTACACATTTCTTTACAAACACTCCACATTTTAGGAGGTCAAAAGTAATTGGACAAATAAACATAACCCAAACAAAATATTTTTATTTTCAAAATTTTGTGGCGAATCCTTTGGAGGCAATCACTGCCTTAAGTCTGGAACCCATGGACATCACCAAACGCTGGGTTTCCTCCTTCTTAATGCTTTGCCAGGCCTTTACAGCCGCAGCCTTCAGGTCTTGCTTGTTTGTGGGTCTTTCCCTCTTAAGTCTGGATTTGAGCAAGTGAAATGCATGCTCAATTGGGTTAAGATCTGGTGATTGACTTGGCCATTGAAGAATGTTCCACTTTTTTGCACTCATGAACTCCTGTGTAGCTTTGGCTGTATGCTTGGGGTCATTATCCATCTGTACTATGAAGCGCCGTCCAATCAAGTTTGCAGCATTTGGCTGAATCTGGGCTGAAAGTATATCCCGGTACACTTCAGAATTCATCCGGCTACTCTTGTCTGCTGTTATGTCATCAATAAACACAAGTGACCCAGTGCCATTGAAAGCCATGCATGGCCATGCCATCATGTTGCCTCCACCATGTTTTACAGAGGATGTGGTGTGCCTTGGATCATGTGCCGTTCCCTTTCTTCTCCAAACTTTTGGCTTCCCATCATTCTGGTACAGGTTGATCTTTGTCTCATCTGTCCATAGAATACTTTTCCAGAACTGAGCTGGCTTCTGGAGGTGTTTTTCAACAAATTTAACTCTGGCCTGTCTATTTTTGGAATTGATGAATGGTTTACATCTAGATGTGAACCCTTTGTATTTACTTTCATGGAGTCTTCTCTTTACTGTTGACTTAGAGACAGATACACCTACTTCACTGAGAGTGTTCTGGACTTCAGTTGATGTTGTGAACGGGTTCTTCTTCACCAAAGAAAGTATGCGGCGATCATCCACCACTGTTGTCTTCCGTGGGCTCCCAGGTCTTTTTGGATTGATGAGTTCACCAGTGCTTTCTTTCTTTCTCAGGATGTACCAAATTGTAGATTTTGCCACTTCTAATGTTGTAGCAATTTCTTGGATGGGTTTTTTACTGTTCTTGCAGCTTAAGGATGGCTTGTTTCACCTGCATGGAGAGCTCCTGTGACCGCATGTTTCCTTCACAGCAAAACCTTCCAAATGCAAACACCACACCTCAAATCAACTCCGGCCCTTTCATCTGCTTAATTGAGAATGACATAACAAAGGGATTGCCCACACCTGTCCATGAAATAGCCTTGGAGTCATTTGTCCAATTACTTTTGGTCCCTTTAAAAACAGGGTGGCACATGTTAAGGAGCTGAAACTCCTAAACCCTTCATCCAATTTTAATGTGGATACCCTCAAATGAAAGCTGAAAGTCTGAACTTCAACTGCATCTGATTTGTTTTGTTTCAAATTCATTGTGGTAATGTCTAGAACCAAAATTAGATAAATGTTGTCTCTGTCCAAATATTTATGGACCTAACTGTATGTAGCTTTGTTGCCATAAAAGGGAGGCCAAGACACATTTCTTGCACGGGGACCCTAGCTGAAAGTGTCCGCCCCTGGTCTAAATCCTGTAAATAAATAACTCAAGTATCCTTGATTGCTACATACTGAGAAGTGGCTACAGTTACATAAGAGATACTATTGTATATGTTTTATGGGTTTTCCCTTTGTCCCTGTTTTATTGCAGTATTATGCTTTAGGCAATTTTTACATTTATCTGATGGACTCCACCAATGCTCTGGAAAGTTACAGAACAGAATACATCATGCCCTCACACTGGTTATGTTACTGGGGAATCCCTCTAATTTTTTACTCTTCATATTTCCTTATAATATTACGTATCATAACTTGTGTTCCACCTACAACTGACTCAATGTTCCCGTTAACTCCAGGAATAATGATTATAGTTTATGATGGGTTGTATCACACACAGGTGCTTTTATTTTATGGCATCAGTAGAGGAAGAGACAGCTGCAACAGGCAAAAAAATAATTACGGTATGTGTAATATTTCCTGTTCCATTGTGTAATAACTTACACCCTTCACCCACCAGCCCGTTTTCACCATCTTCACCAGGCCAAAGTTTTCAGTTCTGACCAGTGTCACATTAAGATGCCTCAATTCTGGAACACTTCAACGTATCCCAGTGATTCTGAGTTTGTTCTTCCGTGACATGTTGTACTTCATGTTAGGTCAATATGATTTGTGGTTTTTTTATGAAAATATAAAAATTTTTACAAAAAATTAGAAAAATAACAAATTTCAAACTTTGATTTTTTTATGCCCTTGAGCTAGATAGTTATATTTACCACATGTCTACTTTACATCTGCATCATTTTTTAAACATAATTATTTTTTATTTGGAAATAGAACGATTAAAAAGTTTATAAGCAATTTTTTCATTTTTTTTCAACAAATTTTACAAAACCATTTTTTATGGACCACATTACATTTGAAGTGACTGAGTGGCTTATGTAACAGAAAATACTCAAAAGTGACTCCATTTTAAAAACCAAATTCCTCAAAGTGCTCAAAACCACATTTAGTACCGTAAGTTTATTAACCCTTTAGGTGCTTCACAGGAATTAAAACAATGTGGCAGGAGAAAATGAAAATTGTTATTTTTTTACAATATAAATGTTGCTTTAGACCCAATTTTTTTCTTTTTCACAAGGGTAACAGGAAAAAATAGACTCAGGAATTTGTTGTGCAATTTCTTCGGAGAAATGCCGATATTTGGTGCAAAACTACTTTTGAGTGCACGGAAGGGCTCGAAAGGGAAGGAGTGCTATTTGACTTTTTGAGTGCAAAAATTGGGTGGTATAGATAGCGCACGCCATGTCACATGTGCAGAGCCCCTGATATGCCTAAACAGTGGAAACCCCATACAAGTGACCCCATTTTCGAAATTATGCCCCTTAAGGAACTTATCTAGATGTGTGATGAGCACCTTGAACCGACAGGTGCTGCATAGAATTGTATAGCATTGAGCTGTTAAAATGAAAATTTTAATTTTTCCCACAAAAATGTTGCTTTTGCCCCAAAGGTTTACTTTTCACAAGGAGAAAATATAGCCCAAAATTTGTTGTGCAATTTTTCCTGAGTATGCCAATAGAAATTTACTCTTTGGTACCACAGCTGAGCTCAGAAGGGAAGGCGTGCTATAAGAATTTTAGAGTGCAAAATTGACTGGAATAGATTGTGAACGCCACATCATACAGTATATGAGGTGCCAAAAGAGCAGAAACCCTCACAAGTGACTCCAATTTAGAAACTACACCTCACAATAAATTCATCTATGGTTACAATGACCATATTGACACTACAGGTGCATCACAGAATTTTATACCATTGAGCAGTGAATAAAAAAATAATTACACTTTTACTACAAAAAAATTGTTTTGTCAAACAATTTCTGCTGAACATGGCAATACCCCATATGTGGCTGTACAGTACTGCTTAGCCACATGGTGAGTCTCGGGAGGGACACAACGCTATTTGACTCTATTTCATTTTTGATTTTCATGTAATAGTTTGCGGACTCCATATACAGAGCCCCTAAGTGCCAAAAGAGCAGAATCCCTCCCTACAAGTGACCGCCATTTTAGAAATTGCACCCCTCTGGGAATTTATTTACAGGAATAGTGACGATTTTGACTCCATCTGTGTTTTCCAAAAACAAGCAGCAGTGGATATTGCTGAGTGAAAATTGCAAATTGCCATTGTAGTAACCAGTATGTTGTAGTCCCTAATACCTTGTAGTCCCTCGTACGTTGTAGTGACCAGCATGTTGAAGTGACCAGTATGTTGTAGTCACCAGTAGGTAGTAGTGACCAGTACGTTTTAGTGACCAGTACGTTGTAGTGACCAGTACATGGTAGTGCCCAGCTCATGCTTCTGGAGACATGAAAGCGTAAATTCAGTGGGCTCTCATCGCTACATAAATGCCAAACATGTGAACGCCCCCTATATTTCCATTGACAGATGACAGACCTGAGTGGGGACTTGCTTTTTTTGTGAATTGAGTTGAAGCTTTTATTGGGAACATTTTACATAATGTTTGGGATCACATTTATCCTGCACTATATGCTGAGCACTTACATCGGGGTTTCAAACTAAATCGCTGAATGGCGTGATTCAGATTCAACCCCAAGGGATCCAGTCACTATAATTAGGCAGCAAAGTTAGGGTCCCGTTACACATAACGACTCACCAGCGATCCCGACAACTATATGCACTTGTCAGGATCGCTGGTGTGTCGCTACATGATCGCTGCTGAGCTGCCAAACAGGCAGCTCAGGCAGCGATCAGGACAGCGACTATGCCGGTAACAAGCGACGCACGTCGCTTAGTTACCGGCAGTGTACCTTACATACCAGCGTGCTGGTGCAGGGAGCTGGTAACCAAGGTAAACATCGGGTTTCTAGGCACCGCTCGGCGCTTAGAAACCCACTGTGTACCTTGGTTACCAGCTCCCCTGCATCAGCGCGCTGGTATCTAAGGTACACATCGGGTTTCCAGGCGACGGCGCCTGGAAACCCGAAGTTTAACTTGGTTACCAGCTCCGGCTGGCTGATCGCTGGTCTCCCGCCTGTCACACGCAGTGATGCGCGCTGGCCAGCGGGAGACCAGCGATCAAAAAATGGTCCAGGACATTCAGCGATGATCTCGCTTAGTGTAAAGGGGCCTTTACTCTGGACACAGTCTGGCCTTTGCTCAGCGGCATCCCTTTTTTCAGAGGTGAACAAAACTGTGGCCGATTGCCCTTTTATGCACGCTTAAAAAGACTGACACAGCCGGATCGTAGGCCAAACAGCATTCACAGTGCTTCCATCTGTCTCGTTATAGGGAATCTTCCGCTGGGGGTTCCATCTGAATGCACGTATCTCAAGAGATTTCCATGGAAACCCGGATGTAAGCGCTCAGTGCAGAGCGCAGGATAAATGTGCGCAAAGCCTTACTGCGATGTTTGGGAGTTAGAATGAAAAAATCAACAGCAGGTGAAGAATTGGTTTTATTTATTTTTTACATTGTTCCTTGTGCGGCATAAGTGATAAGGAAGCTTTATTCTTCAGGTCGGTGCGAATACAATGATACCACATTTATTTAATTTTTTAATGTTTTGCCACTTTTACACAATAAATCTAATAGAGCTGTATGGTGACTTGTTTTTTGAGGGTCAAGATGACGTTTTCAGCTACTTTTTAATCGCGTTTTTTTCATTGTATGATGAAAAGCATTTTTTGTAGATCATTCTGGATGCACCAATACCAAATCTGTGTAATTTTTTAATTAATTTTTGTTTTACATAAAAATACATATTTATTGGTATAATTGTTTTCATTTTTTGTCTTAATATTTTTATACAATTTTTTCATATTTTTTTTACCCTTTTTACTTAGCCCATCTATGGGACTTTAACTGTATTACTCTGATCACTGGTATAAAGAACTGCAATGCATTTAATACATTATAACTATAACTATGCTCCTGGCATGCAGTAATAGGCCACTGTAATTGGTAGACCCGGAGGTCATCATTTGACATCCGGTGCCATGACTACCATTGGTAGCCCACCATTACTTCCCAGGGGTGCCAATCGGGTGGGAGAGGGAGCCTTGATCACTATTGATATCAGCATTTATTGGGTTAAACAGCTGGAGCTTGGCAATCACTTAAGCTGAGCTCCCAGCGGACATCGAGTGGGTACAGCACAATCGTCATGACGTAACTGCACATAGTTTTGCGGAAACCACTTTCCGATCATGACGTACACTTGTGTCAAATGTCCCCATCCAGGCACCGTCTTGTAATAATGCCCCCCATCCTGTGCCCCCTCCTATTATAATGTCCCCTGTCCTGAGCATCTTCATGGCATAATGTTCCCCTTTCTGGTATAATGTCACCCCACCATGGGCCCTTTCTTGATATAATGTCCCCATCCTATAACAATGTCCTCCATCCTGGGCCCCTTACTGCTATACTGTCCCCAATCATAGCCTCCTTTGTGTTATAATGAACCCCGTCCTGAGCCCCTTCCTTGTATAATGTCCTCCATCCTGTACCCCTTGCTGTTATAATGCCTGATCTGCCGCTCCTTTACAACACATAAAAAAAATGAACACTTATTATTATTAGTGATGAGCGAGCACTAAAATGCTCTGGTGCTCGTTGCTCGGGTTGAGCAAATTGGAATGCTCGGGTGCTCGACCCAAGCAACGAGCCCAATGTAATTCTATGGGAAAACCGAGCATTTTTGCTGCAACCCCTCCTGGAGGTCCTTTTAGGGTCTAAAAACATCTGAAATTGATGGAAACAGTGCTCAAATGACATGGGAACATCATGGGGAAGACCCCTGGAAGCATTTCTGACACCCAGGTCACAGCTGTGAACAATGTTGTCAGAGTGTTACGCCACTTTTACAGGCGCAAAATAAAACTTACAAAAACAATACCAAAATTGATTTTCCTGGGAAATATGTTAAGGAACATCCTTTCCAGGGTAATGACTTGTATATAAGGCAAAATAAATAACCCAAAACAAAAATGTTCCTCCACCACTTGGGCTATGTTCACACGTAGCGTTTTTGATGCATTTTCAACTTTACCATTGCTTTCAACCAAGACAAATGCATTTGTGTGGCCCAGCTGCGCAAGGCACACATCTCCTGGAAAATGCACAAGAAAGGTATTGTGAAGCCTGATATTCATTCACATCACACATTTCTCAACACTGCCACTAGAGGCATTTTAGACTAGTAGTGTGATGTAGCAATGGTGAGTCATTCAAGTTCCTGTCTTTGGACAGAGAAGTTCAGTCTAGTTTCTGTTTCAGTCAGAGACAGACGGAAGGAGAGGAGAGTTCAGTCAAGCCAGGGTGGCTCAGGAGTGAGTCATCCCATCCATCTAGATTCAGATTAGTCATTCTAGTCTAGTGTTCCTTAAGGACGTGGAAGGCGACTCTCAGAGCGTGCATTGAAATCAGTTGACAGAAGTTCCTGATAGCCACTCGAAGTGGGGTCTAAGAAGGAAAGAAGGAAAGGAATTACAGCAGTCACAACATCGAGTTAACTGAGGACAGGTCAGCGAGCGCTGGAAGGAAAGCTGACATTTACACTATTGCTACCATGGGTGTACCCAGGATCAAAACTAGGGGGGGGCAAGCCATGGTGGTTGTTCAGGTTGTAAAATTTTAGAACGAAAAAGGGAATGAAACTGCTCTATACAGTATAATGAGCCCCATACCTGTATATACATCATCACCAGCCCCCACCCACTGAGCCCAGCACCTGTATATACATCATCCCCATCCCACAGAGCCCAGCACCTGTATATACATCCTCACCAGCACCAGCCCACTGAGCCCAGCACCACCTGTATATATCATTACCAGCCCACTAAGCCCAACACCTGTATATACATCTTCACCAGCACCAGCCCACTAAGACTAGCACCTGTATATACATCCTCACCAGCACCAGCCCACTAAGCCCAGCACCTGTATATACATCATCACCAGCCCCATCCCACTGAGCTCAGCAACACCTGTATATATCATTACCAGCCCACTGAGCCCAGCACCTGTATATACATCACCAGCCCACTAAGCCCAGCACCTGTATATACATCAACAGCCCACTAAGCCCAGCACCTATATATACATCAACTCAGCCAGCCCCTGTATATACATCAACCCAGCCAGCCCCTGTATATACATCAGCCACAGCCAGCCCTCTGTATATACATCAGCCCAGCCAGCCCCTGTATACATCAGCCCAGCCAGCCCCTGTATACATCAGCCCAGCCAGCCCTGTATACATCAGCCCAGCCAGCCCCTGTATACATCAGCCCAGCCAGCCATTGTATATACATCAGCCCCCAGCCCCTGTATACGTCAGCCCAGCCAGCCCCTGTATACGTCAGCCCAGCCAGCCCCTGTATACGTCAGCCCAGCCAGCCCCTGTATACTTAAGCCTAGCCAGACCCTGTATACTTCAGCCCAGCCAGAATCTGTATACTTCATCTCAGCCAGACACTGTATACTTCAGCCCAGCCAGACCCTGTATACTTCAGCCCAGCCAAAATCTGTATACTTCAGCCCAGCCAGCCCCTGTATACTTCAGCTTAGCCAGCCTCTGTATACTTCAGCCCAGCCAGAACCTGTATACTTCAGCCCAGCCAGAACCTGTATACGTCAGCCCAGCCAGCCCCTGTATACGTCAGCCCAGCCAGCCCCTGTATACGTCAGCCCAGCCAGCCCCTGTATACGTCAGCCCAGCCAGCCCCTGTATACTTCAGCTCAGCCAGCCTCTGTATACTTCAGCCCAGCCAGCCCCTGTATACGTCAGCCCAGCCAGCCCCTGTATACGTCAGCCCAGCCAGCCCCTGTATACGTCAGCCCAGCCAGCCCCTGTATACGTCAGCCCAGCCAGCCCCTGTATACTTCAGCCCAGCCAGACCCTGTATACTTCAGCCCAGCCAGAATCTGTATACTTCAGCCCAGCCAGCCCCTGTATACTTCAGCTCAGCCAGCCTCTGTATACTTCAGCCCAGCCAGAACCTGTATACTTCAGCCCAGCCAGAACCTGTATACTTCATCTCAGCCAGACACTGTATACTTCAGCCCAGCCAGACCCTGTATACTTCAGCCCAGCCAGAACCTGTATACATCAGCAGAGCGAGTGCATTGCTTTCCTGGCGGAGGGCTTCAGGAAGATGAATGCCATAGGCGGCGCATGAGCAGACTTAGATCTTTGCTGGACCAAAATCCAAATCTTTGGTGGCCCACGGCTTCAGGAACATGGCCGCCAGGAAAGCAATGCACTCCGCTTTGCTCACCGCCAACACCTGACCCACAGCATTGCACCACTGGGACACCCCCTCATCCCTCTCACGCCCGCAGCATTGCCCCACTTCTGCCACTGCAGACTTCCTGAGGAAGGGACCCGGCCTCCTGTGATCCCGCTTACAAGACTGTTATTACAGAACAGGAGGCAATTATTACAGGACAGGGGATGTTATTACAGGAAGGGGGATGTAATTACAGGATGAGGGATGTTATTACAGGACAAGGGATATTATTACAAGACGAGGAATGTTATTGCAGGACAAGGGATGTTCTTATACTGTAGGATGAGTGATGTTATTATAGGATGAGGGATGTTATTACAGGATGGAAGACTATTATTACAGGATGGGGGACTTTTTACGTGACAGGAGAAGTTATTACAGGTCAGGGGACGATATTACAGGACTGGGTACGTTATTACAGGACAGAGGATGTTATAACAGGTTTGAGGACATTATTACAAGACGGGGATGTTATTACAGGTTTGAGGACGTTATTACAGGTCTGGGGACGTTATTACAGGACGGGTGATTTTATAACAGGTTTGAGGACGTTATTACAGGACTGGGACGTTATTACAGGACGGGGGATGTTATTACAGGATGGGGATGTTATTACAGGTTTGAGGACGTTATTACAGGACTGGGGATGTTATTACAGGACGGGGGATTTTATAACAGGTTTGAGGACGTTATTACAGGACTGGGACGTTATTACAGGATGGGGGATGTTATTACAGGTTTGAGGACGTTATTACAGTACTGGGGACGTTATTACAGATCCATGGACGATATTACTGGACAAGGCACGTTATTGCAGAACAGGAGACGATATTCCGGGAAGGGGTTATTTTGTTACGGGACGGGGGATGTTATTACAGGACGGGGGATGTTATTACAGGACTGGGGACATTATTACAAGACGGGGATGTTATTACAGGTTTGAGGACGTTATTACAGGACGGGGGATGTTATTACAGGACGGGGGATTTTATAACAGGTTTGAGGACGTTATTACAGGACTGGGACATTATTACAGGATGGGGGATGTTATTACAGGTTTGAGGACGTTATTACAGTACTGGGGACGTTATTACAGATCCATGGACGATATTACAGGACAAGGCACGTTATTGCAGAACAGGAGACGATATTCCGGGAAGGGGTTATTTTGTTACGGGACGGGGGATGTTATTACAGGATGGGGGACGTTATTACAGGACGGGGACGTTATTACAGGGCCCATAGTTCCAACCAACATACTAGTAGGGGCATTGGTCAAAATTTTGCACCTGGGCCCATAGGATTCTAGTTATGTCACTTTTCATCTGACGTCTGTGCACAAAGTACAGCACAGACAGTATACAGATTAGTATATAATATACTGGGCTACAGATATCAGATGATATATAACAATATTGGGTGTTATACTGTGTACAGATATGCATTATAATATGCACTGACTGATCCTCAGCCTACAGAACCTCACATGCTATAATATATGGTCCTATAAATACTATATGATGTCCTGTAGGCCTAGGATCAGTCAGAGCAGGGTGCAGTATACAGGGCCTGCAGTCTCTATCTGACCCCCTCAGTGATTTATTACTGCAGACTGAACTTCTATAAAGATGGGGTGAAAGTTCAGGCTGCTGCAATAAATCAGCCACAGACAGCGGGACTGCAGATAGACATCCTCCTGTCACCTCCTCATTCTTCTCTCTGAGTCCTGCTTCTCCTCCGCCTCATGATCTCCATCCTGCTCCTCACTCCTGTCCAGCCAGAAGCAGCCCGGGAGCTGGTGAGGTGAGTTCAGCAGGCAGACGCTGACTGCACGGCACACAGTGTGGACGTGTCTGCGGTGCTGGGATGGGGCTGCCGGCACGTATACACATTATTTAAAAGAACAGTGCTGGCACCCGACTTCTGAGACAGCGGCCTGACACTGCTTCTAGAGGGGGGCAGTTGCCCCCCTCTGCCCCACGGTGGGTACGCCCATGATTGCTACTCGTGCTTATGTTAAGGGCAAGAGCAGGGCGAAAGGCAAGTGGAGAAAGAGAGAAGTGATTCAGGTGACAGATCACCTTCACTTAGTAAACCGGACACCGGGGTCCGAAGTGTTGCTAGTGCTTCACGCCTAGTAATAAGAAACACCAGAGGCCTAGCTGGACTTCAGGTCACAGGAGGCAGCCCAATGTGTCGATACGTAACTGAGTCAGGAGAACAGGAGTCTAGCGGGACGCTGCAGAAATAGACTTAGTTCTACCACAGAAAAGGCTCTACCACTATGTCGGCCGGGCGTAGTTGCTACTGAAAGAGTTAACTTGACTTCATGCAAGTTTGTACTCACATACACATTAAGGAAAAGGAGGCCTTAAACCTGCTCAGCAATATCCCAAATGTGCATTCTCCAACCTGACCAGCTCCCCGGGACATACCTGCAACATCTACAAGTAAAGGTATGGAAAGAGACTGCATTGTGTGTGACTGACTTCTTATCCGCACCCTGCATCACCATAGACTTTGAGGGACCAGTCCCACCTGTGGGGGACTTAACATCCAGCTGCCATAACATCCCCTCAGAGATCTACCCTGCAGCGCTGGTCAATCAGATCAGAAACCACAGGTGGCGTCACGAACTATAACTACAATCCCCTGTAAATATTCCCCCATTGTATGAGCGCCCAGGGCCACGGACCGAGCTCTGCTGCCAGTGACATCTCCCATAGACTTCCATGGGCTCGGTGCCGAGTACCCCATAACCCTGGTACCCACACCACTTGGTGCGTGCGACTCATCTTTGGCGTCACAAACAGGATACGAAGCTTACTGGATGTGAGTCCTGTGTGCCTATTGAACTGTTTTGTGCAAAAAGACTGTGTAGCGTTTTTGTGATTTTTGGCGCCATTTTCCACCATTTTGCCGCCATATTCGCGCCCTGAGGCGCTGGTGGAGAAGAAGGGCGTGCCTTCGTGGGCGTGTACCCCCCCTGTGGCGCGAAAGTGATGGGCGCCCTCTCTAAATGCTACTATAATGTGAGATCCTGCCCCACTGCAAGGGAGATCCGCCTCCTCTTCATCTTCTATGCAAAAAAGAGGAAGCGCAAATCCCGCCTCCACGGAAGAGACCAGATTGTTCCAGATGGAAAACACAGTCTGGCCTGGAGAGAGATGGCGGAAGGACAGGAGGCGCTGTGTGGAGGAGCGGCGGCGCGCAGGCCCCGTTCCCCAGAAAAGCTACTGCCTGTACCGGAGCAATCCCCAGTTCGGGACCCTAACCAAATCATGCTGGAGTTAGAGGAGGTGAATGCGGTGCTCAGGGACATGATCCAGCGCCGTGAAGAAATGGAGGAGATAGAGCAAAGATGGCGTGCCCGGAAACAGCGGCTGCTGTGGGACGCAACGCTCTCCCCTCCAGAAGCGCAACCATTACCTGTGTCACCAGTGCCAGCGGCTGATGAGAAACCTGAGGCCGCCTCCAAAAGTGCTGATCCCGACTCCACCGATGAAGCGGCGGGAGAGAAGGAGGCTGAGGAGGCCCTGCCCGTTCCGGAGTGCCAGCCAGGCCTGGAGGCCGCAGCGGAATGCCGATCCCCAGTAGGGACACCGGAGGAGACCCAGCCGTCCGTGATGGAGAACGACTGGGAAGAGATGGAGCAGCGACAGCAGCAGGTTAGTGCGTCCCCAACTGCGCCACTGCGCGCACCTGCATCGTGCTCTGCATCACAGCAGCAACGTGCACCAGCATCGCAACCTGCGTTCTCCTCTGTACCCACATCTCACTCTACAACGCAGCAGGAAAGTGTGTTCTCAAGTGAGCTGAATCTATATTCTGGTGAGACACCTGTTGAGCCCCTAGTGGATTGCACAAGAACTGTGGCCACTCAAACGCTGATAGCAGGCCATGATTTGTTTGTCATGCGCTCAAAAGAACACCGCGTCGTTCCAGCCCCAGGAGTGGAAGACGTTATTGAAGTTTGTAAAGAAGAAAATCAGTAGGACCCAGACAGGGTTTACTGCCACTGTAAAAAGTTTGAAGAAGATGAAGAAGAGTTTGCACTTTATTGATATGTATGAAAATGTTTACATAATTTGCTAAATGTGATGATGTTTGCATAGAATACCCCGGTTGGGTAAAGTGAGTCAATTGAAATGTGATTACTTGAAATGTGTTTTATCATGCAAGGACTGCGTGGCTGAGGACTTTGCCAGCCCAAAAACTTTCATTGTAAATAGTTCGCACTTCGGTGCCCCATCTTGGTTTTACACAAAGCCATATCTACCTCTGAAGAAAAACCCGTATGGTGTGGCCTAGAGTGAGGTCTGCAGCTTAGAAGTCCTGCAGCCCACCCAGGACCCATGTGGGAGGTTTTTGATGCGGGTCCTCCACAAGAATCTTGTCTTATACTGTATGTATTTATTGAAAAGTATTTTGATAATTTTCTACTGATCTATGTACAAATTGTAACGTTAAAGAGTCCTTACCTCCCGCAAGGGATGAGTTATTTTGTTGATGTTACATGCAAAACAAAAATGTTTTTCTTTTCTATTTTAGCCCGGGAGTGCTGAGTTTAACTAGGGGGGGATGTGTGGCCCAGCTGCGCAAGGCACACATGTCTCCTGGAAAATGCACAAGAAAGGTATTGTGAAGCCTGATATTCATTCACATCACACATTTCTCAACACTGCCACTAGAGGCATTTTAGACTATTTAGTAGTGTGACGTAGCAATGGTGAGTCATTCAAGTTCCTGTCTTTGGACAGAGAAGTTCAGTCTAGTTTCTGTTTCAGTCAGAGACAGACGGAAGGAGAGGAGAGTTCAGTCAAGCCAGGGTGGCTCAGAAGTGAGTCATCCCATCCATCTAGATTCAGATTAGTCATTCTAGTCTAGTCAGAGCTACTCCTAAACCTGTTACCTCAGCACAAGCTGCCTGTGTTCCTTAAGGACGTGGAAGGCGACTCTCAGAGCATGCATTGAAATCAGTTGGCAGAAGTTCCTGATAGCCACTCGAAGTGGGGTCTAAGAAGGAAAGAAGGAAAGGAATTACAGCAGTCACAACATCGAGTTAACTGAGGACAGGTCAGCGAGCGCTGGAAGGAAAGCTGACATTTACACTATTGCTACTCGTGCTTATGTTAAGGGCGAGAGCAGGGCGAAAGGCAAGTGGAGAAAGAGAGAAGTGATTCAGGTGACAGATCACCTTCACTTAGTAAACCGGACACCGGGGTCCGAAGTGTTGCTAGTGCTTCACGCCTAGTAATAAGAAACACCGGAGGCCTAGCTGGATTTCAGGTCACAGGAGGCAGCCCAATGTGTCGATACTTAACTGGAGTCAGGAGAACAGGAGTCTAGCGGGACGCTGCAGAAATAGACTTAGTTCTACCACAGAAAAGGCTCTACCACTATGTCGGCCGGGCGTAGTTGCTATTGAAAGAGTTAACTTGACTTCATGCAAGTTTGTACTCACATACACATTAAGGAGAAAGGAGGCCTTAAACCTGCTCAGCAATATCCTGATTGTGCATTCTCCAACCTGACCAGCTCCCCGGGACATACCTGCAACATCTACAAGTAAAGGTATGGAAAGAGACTGCATTGTGTGTGACTGACTTCTTATCCGCACCCTGCATCACCATAGACTTTGAGGGACCAGTCCCACCTGTGGGGGACTTAACATCCAGCTGCCATAACATCCCCTCAGACATCTACCCTGCAGCGCTGGTCAATCAGATCAGAAACCACAGGTGGCGTCACGAACTATAACTACAATCCCCTGTAAATATTCCCCCATTGTATGAGCGCCCAGGGCCACGGACCGAGCTCTGCTGCCAGTGACATCTCCCATAGACTTCTATGGGCTCGGTGCCGAGTACCCCATAACCCTGGTACCCACACCACTTGGTGCGTGCGACTCACATTCACTGTGAAATGTCATTTTAACATTTTACAACCTTATTTGGCCATGTGGTGTGTGACACATCATCAGACACATCCTGTTTCATTTATGAAGGAGGGACTCTGAAAGTCACAAACTCTATTTTTATAGTGCCAGCAGTGGGCCCTCACTTTTCTTAGAGAGCCATCAGATGGCTATGCTTTGTTGTTCCCATTATTAAAGAGTGGGTACCTTATACTGTCATTGCGTATGCAGTGAGTGGCAGGGCTGCCCAAAATTTGGACGTACCCCAATAACCCTTTGAACAGACGTCATGAATGACCACATGCAACCAAAGTTCCAAGTATTTATTTGGTACTCCCATACTTTTTGCCTATGCATTGAATGCAAGGCCTGCCCTGTCCCAAAGTTATATGCACCCCAAAAAGCCTTTGAACCCACGTACTGGATGGCCACATGAAAGCAAAGTTCCCATTAAGCTTTATTTGGTACTCCCATACAGGGCCGCCATCAGGGCATTACAGCCCTTACTACTGTATGGGGCCCGGTGATTAGGAGCAAAAAAGGGGGGCCCGAGCATGCTGGCAAACGGATCCGCGCTCGGGCCCCCTCCCGACATTTTGTTCAGGCTTCTGACTCTGAACGCTGATGCATAACAACACTGTGGCGTTTACAGTGTTGTAAATGCAGACGGTGGACAGAAATGAGCACTGTAGCTTAAGCTGCGGCCGATGCATTATGGTCCGTCCTGACATGACAACACATGCTGCTCCACTTCCTCATTCCGGAGCAGAGCAGCGTGTGTGTGCCATGTGTGGGTGGACAGCAGACGGCCAGGCAGACCAGTGAGGCAGCAGGGCAGGCTGACTGGATGAGCAGGTGGAGGCCCCAGGCGAGCAGGGTGAGTACCATGAGTCTCTCTCCAGTGAGAAGAGGCTTGGCTCAATGGTGACTAGGGGGGCAGGTGCCAGCATCTAACAGGGCCCAGGCAGCAGGGGGCCCGCATCTAACAGGGCCCAGGCAGCAGGGGGCCCGCATCTAACAGGGCCCAGGCAGCAGAGGGCCCGCATCTAACAGGGCCCAGGCATCAGAGGGCCCGCATCTAACGGCCAAGGCAGCAGGGGGCCCGCATCTAACAGGGCCCAGGCAGCAGGGGGCCCGCATCTAACAGGGCCCAGGCAGCAGAGGGCCCGCATCTAACAGGGCCCAGGCAGCAGGGGAACCGCATCTAACAGGGCCCAGGCAGCAGGGGGCCCGCATCTAACAGGGCCCAGGCAGCAGAGGGCCCGCATCTAACAGGGCCCAGGCAGCAGAGGGCCCGCATCTAACAGGGCCCAGGCAGCAGGGGGCCTGCATCTAACAGGGCCCAGGCAGCAGGGGGCCCGCATCTAACAGGGCCCAGGCAGCAGGGGGCCCGCATCTAACAGGGCCCAGGCAGCAGGGGGCCCGCATCTAACAGGGCCCAGGCAGCAGGGGGCCCACATCTAACAGGGCCCAGGCAGCAGGGGGCCCGCATCTAACAGGGCCCAGGCAGCAGGGGGCCCGCATCTAACAGGGCCCAGGCAGCAGGGGGCCCGCATCTAACGGCCCAGGCAGCAGGGGGCCCGCATCTAACAGGGCCCAGGCAGCAGGGGGACCGCATTCAACAGGGCCCAGGCAGCAGGGGAACCGCATCTAACAGGGCCCAGGCAGCAGGGGCCCGCATCTAACAGGGCCCAGGCAGCAGGGGGCCCGCATCTAACAGGGCCCAGGCAGCAGGGGGCCGCATCTAACGGCCCAGGCAGCAGGGGGCCCGCATTCAACAGGGCCCAGGCAGCAGGGGGCCCAGGCAGCAAGGGGCCCACATTCCAACAGGCCCAGGCAGCAAGGGGCCCACATTACAACAGCCCAGGCAGCAGGGGGCCCACATTCCAACAAGGCATCGGGCTCCTGGGCCCTGTTTGACGCAAGCCTCCAGTCACCACTAACCTTCCCCTGGCCCTGGTTGGGCGCGGGACCTCAGTCACCAGTAGCCTTCCCCTGGCCCAGTAACAGCGTCAAGGTTGCTACAAGTGATGAGTGACACCCTCAGCTCTGCTACATGTGACAAGTAACACCCTCAGCTCTGCTACATGTGACAAGTAACACCCTCAGCTCCGCTACATGTGACAAGTAAACACCCTCAGCTCTGCTACATGTGACAAGTAACACCCTCAGCTCTGCTACATGTGACAAGTAACACCCTCAGCTCTGCTACATGTGACAAGTAAACACCCTCAGCTCTGCTACTTGTGACAAGTAACCTCAGCTCTGCTACATGCGACAAGTAACATCCTCAGCTCTGCTACATGTGACAAGTAACAACTTCAGCTCTGCTACATGTGATAAGTAAACAACCTCATCTCTGCTACATTTGACAAGTAACAACCTCAGCCCTGCTACATTTGACAAGTAACAACCTCAGCTCATGCTACATTTCACAAGTAACAACCTCAGCTCTGCTACATATGACAAGTAACAACCTCAGGTCTGCTACATGTGACAAGTAACAACCTCAGCTCTGCTACATGTGACAAGTAACAATCTCAGCTCTGCTACATTGACAAGTAACAAACTCAGCTTGCTACATGTGAAAGTAGCAATTCTGCTTGTATTATGACAAGTAGCAACCCCAGCTCTGTACTTTTGACAAGTAGCAAACTCAGCCTGCTACTTGTGACAAGTAGCAAACCCCAGCTCTGTACCTTTAACAAATAAAACCCAGCTTGTACTGTGAAAGTAAAAACCCCCAGCATGTCATTTAAAAGTAACTCAGCTTGTACATGTGAAATAACAACCTCAGCCTGCTACATTTAACAAGTTAAAAACCCGCTCTGCTAC
>JARQOD010004616.1:0-53615 GCA_033576555.1 Oophaga sylvatica
TTTATTAACTACTGCATCCGTATTGATACTCGCCTGACTGAACGCAGGCAAGAGAGATGGTTCGAAAGCAATCGTACTAACCTTTTCCTACCTTCCTCTCCAGCTAAGGAACCTTTGAGTAGGATTACACGGGAACCTGAACCTGAACCCATGCAGGTAGACTCTTTACAACGACGGGTGAGTGATGCACGCAAGGAACATCGTTTTAAGGAGAATCTATGTTTCTATTGTGGTAAGTCAGGGCACTTCATTATAAACTGCCCCAGCCATTCTCGTAAGACTACTGCAGCACTCATTCATTGTGAGTGTTGCGAGAGGGGATCTGTCAGGTCCGAGCCTCAGGCTCCAGAGAGATCTGCAGCAACAGATCTTGATTTCTCGGACTTAAACTCCGTTACCTCTGAGGACGTTGACTGTGTAAACGCTGCCATTTTTCAAGTTTCCTCAGCGGTGTCCCAGCTGAGTTGTAAGAAAAACAATTCTCATTGCTTTCTTTCCATCAAACTCTGGGTTGACTCAGCTTGGGTGTCTAGCTCTGCTATGATCGACTCAGGGGCAAGTGGAAATTTTATGGATGTCTCCTTTGCTCTGAAACAGGGAATACGTTCAGTGAAGAAGGCTACTCCAGTACAGATGGAAACTGTGGATGGCTCCCTGCTGACCTCTGGACCAGTGGATCAGGAAACAGAGCCTTTGAGGGTTCTTATGGGTAAAGATCATCAAGAGAAACTGTCCTTTATGCTTATCTCTTCTCCCCACTTTCCCATTATTCTAGGGCTACCATGGCTGCAGGCTCAGAATCCTACCATTAACTGGGAGACCAAGGAATTACACTTTCCAGAGAAACAGATGAGTCCAAAAGTTTCAGCTTGCTCTGTTCCTAAAGGAATCATGTCAGTCCCTGAACTACCAGCTGTATACCAGGACTATGTGGATTTATGTGACAAGAAGAACGCTGACCAGCTTCCTCCTCACCGTCCATATGATTGTCCAATTGAATTATTGCCTGGAGCAGAGATACCTTTTGGTAAGATCTACCCCCTGGCGGGGCCCGAGCTAAAGGCTTTAAAGGATTACATAGATGAAAATCTAGCCAAGGGCTTCATACGCCCCTCTTCATCTCCTGCAGGTGCACCCATCTTCTTTGTAAAGAAGAAAGATGGATCTCTGAGACCATGCGTAGACTATAGGGAACTCAATAAGGTTACTATTAGAAACCGTTATCCATTGCCTTTAATCCCTGAGTTATTGGAGAGAGTGCGACATGCCAAAATTTTTTCTAAACTAGATCTTCGTGGGGCCTATAACTTAGTCCGTATTAGACCTGGGGATGAATGGAAGACTGCATTCAGGTCACGCTATGGACACTTTGAATATCTAGTTATGCCTTTTGGTCTGAGTACCGCCCCAGCCACTTTCCAACACTTGGTGAATGACATCTTCAGGATCTCCTAGATACATTCGTGGTAATTTATTTGGATGATATTCTAATTTTTTCTAACTCCACAGAGGAACATCATGGACATGTGAGAATGGTCTTGGAACGTCTAAGACAAAATCATCTTTACATCAAACTTGAAAAGTGTGAATTCCATAGGACCGAAATTCAATTTCTGGGGTATGTACTGTCTACACAAGGAATTAGTATGGATGGAAGCAAAACCCAAGCCATCAAGGATTGGCCAAGTCCTAGAAATGTGAAGGAGGTACAGCGCTTCATCAGGTTTGCCAACTTCTATAGACGTTTCATTAGAAATTTCTCTGAGGTAGTGTCACCTATCACTCAACTTACCCGGAAAGAGTCTAGGTTTTCCTGGACTCCCCAAGCCCAGGAAGCATTTTCCCGTCTAAAAGATAAATTTACCACTGCACCTATCCTAGTACATCCCAACCCCGAGCTTGCCTTCATAATAGAGGTGGATGCTTCAGACTGTGCCGTTGGAGCTATACTCTCTCAGAGAACAGGTGAGAAGAATGTCTTGCATCCCTGTGCCTTCTTTTCCCAGCAGTTGTCTTCGGCTGAGAGGAACTACGATGTGGGCAATAGAGAGTTGTTGGCCATTATTGCCGCCTTCAAAGAATGGAGACACCTTCTTCAGGGTGCTGCACAGCAAATAGTCGTCCTGACAGACCATCGTAACCTTGAGTTTATCAGGTCGGCTAAGTGCCTGACTCCTCGCCAGGCTCGCTGGAATCTTTTCTTAAACCAATTTAATTTTATCATCTCTTATAGACCAGGATCGCGCAATGGAAAGGCTGATGCACTCTCTAGGATTTACTCAGCAGAGACACGTCCAATTACTCCTCCTAAGACTATTCTTCCTGACTCTAGATTCCTAGGAGTAATTCATAATCAAGACCTACTTAAGGACATCAAGGAAGCATACCATGCGGATTCCTTTTTGGCACAACCCCCAAGGGACGTAAGTCTTGTCTTTAAGAATGGTGTGTGGATTCAGGGACAACGTCTGTATATTCCTGAAACAGTCAGATTAAGAGTATTGCAACTCATTCACGATTCCAAGATAGCTGGGCATAGAGGAATTCTAAAGACACAGGAATTTCTTTCTCGTTTCTTTTGGTGGCCCACTTGCAGGAAGGATGTTTTGAATTATGTCACTTCATGTGAGGTCTGTGCAAGATGCAAAACACCTCGCTCCTCACCAACTGGTCTGTTACAGCCTCTTCCCACCCCGTCCCGCCCGTGGGGATCCATTTCTATGGACTTCATTGTGGAGTTACCAACCTCTCAGGGGAAGAACACCATTCTAGTGGTGGTTGACCGTCTAACAAAGGCAGCTCATTTTATCCCTTGTGTCGGCTTACCCACTGCAAAACAGACATCAGATTTGATGATTAAAGATGTGTTTCGCTTACATGGAGTACCGGATGAGGTTATTTCGGATCGAGGGGTGCAATTCACTTCTAGGTTTTGGCAAAATTTCTGTGCAGCATTGGACATTAAAGTAAACCTTTCTTCTGCTTTTCATCCCCAGACTAATGGACAGACCGAACGAACCAATCAAACCCTGGAGCAGTATCTCCGCTGCTTTATCTGCCACCTACAGGATGATTGGGTGGATCTACTTCCATTAGCTGAGTTCTCGTATAACAACTCTCAGAGTGCCTCCACTAAACAGTCTCCTTTTTACTCTAATCTAGGTTATCATCCTAACATTCTACCACGATTTCCCATAGAAACGCCTTTACCAGCAGTGGCTGAAAGAATCACGTCTTTACAGAAGAATATGGATCTTCTAAAGGAAAATCTGGAATCGGCTCAAGAAAGGTACAAGAAAGCAGCAGATAAATTTCGTAAACCTGCACCAGCTTTCAAGGTAGGAGACTTGGTCTGGCTGTCAACCAGAAATCTTAAGTTAAGGATTCCATCGTCTAAGTTGGGACATAAGTACATTGGACCCTATAAAATCAGTAAAATTATAAGTGCCGTTGCTTGTCGACTTCAACTGCCCAGAACTATGAGAATCCACCCTGTCTTTCATGTATCCCTACTAAAGGCTGCGACACCCAATACGTTTCCTGGACGTTCCTCTCCTTGCCCTGACCCAGTGCTAGTCGATGGTCAGGAAGAATTTGTGGTGGAAAGGATTTTAGATTCCAGGTTGTATAGAAATCAGTTACAATATCTGATTAAATGGCAGGGCTACCCAGTGGAGGACAACTCATGGGAACCGGTCAATAACGTTAATGCTCCTCGCTTGCTCCGTCAGTTTCATCAGAGGTACCCACACAAGCCTGGTCTGAGGTCATCCGGAGGTTGTCCTTAAGGGGGAGTAATGTAAGGTTCTATGTATATATTCCTGAAACTCAGTTTGTTCGTCAGCCATTTTACTTTCTGTCTTGCTGCAGCTATCTTGCCCTCAGTCAAAATGGAGTTTCCAGCTTGCATGTTCCCGCCCTGATTCTCTCCTTTGCTTCTTAAGCAGCCACAGCTGAGCAATCAGTGCTTCAGAATCTAGCCTGCAGTGAACCTGTGACTTGACTCCTGTAAGCCTTGGACCTTGTACTCCAGCTATTCCTACTGAGGAACTCTGAAGCACTTGTGGACTCTGAACCCTGCTCTTTGAAAGACCCACGTTTGCATGGACTTACGGTAACAGAGAAGAAGATCCTGAATCTGTATTGGAGAGTGATTGCTGAGCTTGGATTACTCTGGCCTGCTGTGTCTCCTGTTTCTGTGTCTGCAAACTGTGTGACTATTTCTGCCAACTTGTATGAAGTAATACAGGACTTTTCTATATCAAACCTGTGACTCCTGTGTTTTCATCGCACCCAAGCACAAGACGCTATATGAACTGTACTACATACATTACACAAACACACATAAAAACCAGAGGGCAGCAGATCATGTGAAAATATAATATTTGTGTCATTCTCAAAACTTTTGGCCATGACTGTACAGTGCCCATTTCAATGCCAGTAACATCAATTCTTATTACTTAGGCTTGTCAACCTTAATTTACTTTATAATAATAGTAACACATTGAAAACTGGGTGTTATTTGGCTAAAGTTGTGGGGGCAGGACTGGCTCCTGGTTTTCGTGGGCCCTGGGCGAAAGAGTCTCCGTGGGCCCCTTTAACACATACCACAATTCATGATGCTCCGATACGGCAGAGAAATATAGGTATAGTACAATGCCAAATACTACACTTCTTACATTACATGAGTGATATCTATTGTAAATTCTACAATAGCTCAAAAACCGGACAATATAGTCCTCCATACAGTATTATGGCCACTACATAGTGCGTCATACAGAATGGGTTCCGTATAATGCTTCATTCAGAATAGGCCCCATATGTGTTCCATATGATGCTCCATATTTAATGGGCTCCATGTGATGCCCCAAAAATAATGAACCCCATATGATGCTCTAGTATATGATGGGCCCCATATGATGCTCCAGTATATGATGGGCCCCATGGATGATGCTCCAGTGTATGATGGGCCTATATAACGCTCCATATATAATGGGCCCCATATGATGCTCCAGTGTATAATAGGCCCCATATATGATGCTCCAGTGTATGATGGGGCCCATTTATAATGCTCCAGTGTATGATGAGCCCCATATAATGCTCCAAATATAATGTTCCCCATATATAATGCTCCATATATAGTGGGCTCCATGTGATGCCCCATAAATAATGAACCCCATATGATGCTCCAGTATATCATGGGCCCCATGGATGATGCTCCAGTGTATGATGGGCCTATATAATGCTCCATATATATTGAGCCCCATATGATGCTCCAGTGTATAATGGGCCCCGTATATGATGCTCCAGTGTATGATGGGCCCCAATTATAGTGCTCCAGTATATGATGAGCCCCATATAATGCTCAAGTATATCATGGGCCCCATGGATGATGCTCCAGTGTATAATGGGCCTATAAAATGCTCCCTATATAATGGGCCCCATATGATGCTCCAGTGTATAATGGGCCCCGTATATGATGCTCCATATATAATGGGCCCCATATGATGCTCCAGTGTATAATGGGCCTCGTATATGATGCTCCAGTGTATGATGGGCATCATTTATAATGCTCCAATGTATGATGAGCCTTATAATGCTCCAAATATAATGGTCCCCATATATAATGCTCCATATATAATGGGCTTCATGTGATGCCCCATAAAAAAATTAACCCCATATGATGGTCTAGTATATGATGGGCCCCATGTGATGCTCCAGTATATGATGGGCCCCATGGATGATGCTCCAGTGTATGATGGGTCTATATAACACTCCATATATAATGGGCCCCATATGATACTCCAGTGTATAATGGGCCCCATATATGATGCTCCAGTGTATGATGGGCCCCATTTATAATGCTCCAGTGTATGATGAGCCCCATATAATGCTCCAAATATAATGGTCCCCTTATATAATGCTCCATATATAGTGGGCTCCATGTGATGCCCCATAAATAATGAACCCCATATGATGCTCTAGTATATGATGGGCCCTATATGATGCTTAAGTATATCATGGGCCCCATGGATGATGCTCCAGTGTATGATGGGCCTATATAATGCTCCCTATATAATGGGCCCCATATGATGCTTCAGTGTATAATGGGCCCCAAATGATGCTCCATATATAATGGTCCCCATATGATGCTCCAGTGTATAATGGGCCCCGTATATGATGCTCCAGTGTGTGATGGGCCCCATTTTTAACGCTCCAGTGTATGATGAGCCCTATATAATGCTCCAGATATAATGGTCCCCATATATAATGCTCCATATATAATGTGCTCCATGTGATCCCCATAAATAATGAACCCCATATGATGCTCTAGCATATAATGGGCCCCATATGATGCTCCAGTATATGATGGGCCCCATGGATGATTCTCCACTGTTTGATGGGCCTATATAATGCTCCATATATAATGGGCCCCATATGATGCTCCAGTGTATAATGGGCCCTGTAAATGATGCTTCAGTGTATCATGGGCCCTATCTATGATGCTCAAGTGTATGATGGACCCATATATAATTCTCCAGTGTATAATGCTCCCCATATATTGCTCCAAACATTAAAAAAATGAAATACTGCTCCTCGCTGGACACTGTTCTACTCTGGACTCCTCAGCGTCGCCATCTTCCAGCTCTCTGCACTGTGACTGTTCAGGCAGAGGGCGCACAGATGTGACGTCATCGCGCTCTCTGACCTGAATGTCACTGTCAGGAAACATGGAAGACGTCACAGCGGTGGAGCAGGGAGAGGTAAGTATTGCAAGTGCTGGGGCCCTGAGCAAGCAGGGGAGGCCCACTCGTGTGCACCGGCACTGGCACAGGGCCCCTCATAGTACGCCGGTGTCTCTGATGGCGAGTGGGCCCCCCCCACATGCTCAAGGCCCTGGCACTTGCCCGGATGCACCTGGTGCAGACGCTGGCCCTGGGGGGGGTACAGCCCAGTTAGGGAGGTGGAAAAACTGGCATATGTTGAGGTGTAGGCTGGACGTTCAGCAGCTGCACATGGAGGAATTGGAGAAGTCGGAGGAAGAGGAGGACAAAGCGAGCCATTTTGCTGGTAACCTATGTGTCATCAGGGGAAGGTGGTACAAAATCCTTTGAAACCCAGGCATTGTTCATTTTAATGAAGGTGAGATCACAAACATTTTTGGTCGACAGCCGTGTCCTTCTTTCTGTCAGGATTGATCCAGAAACACTGAAGACTCTTTCTGATAGCACACTACCAGCAGGGCAAGCGAGTTCCTGTAAGGTATATTGTGCCAATTCAGGCCAGGTGTCCAGTCTACAGGCCCTGTAGTCAAAAAGGGAATGAACTGTGAGGGAGAACATTGATAGGGAGGAGAGGTAATTTTGAACCATAGTTGACAACTGCTGTTTCCTATCTGTTGCAATCGATTCAGTATTAACAATCGTGTGACTGTTACTCGAGAAATCAGTCCACAACATGGTCATGAAACATTTGTCTCCAACGCCACTTCGGCTGTGTGCACCACGAACACCTCTTCCATGTTTCCCAGTATGGCTCGTGGTAGAACCTGCACCGCTGCTGTGTGCTGGGAATGCCTCTAACAAATGGTTTACCAGAGTTGCTTGTTTGTTTTCCAATATTAGCTCTAGGTTCTCTTGTGGCATGATGTTCTGTAATTTGCCATTATAGCATGGATCGAGGATGCTGGCCAACCAGTAGTCGTCATCCTTCATAATTTTGGCAATGCGGGGGTCCCTTTTTAGGTGTAAGGTTCTTTGTCTCTTTTGACATGTTCCTTGAAACTCAGTTTTCCGTCGGCCATTTTGCTTTCTGTCTTTCTGCAGCTCTTGCCCTCAGTTAATATGGAGTTTCCAGTTTTCATGTTCCCGACCTGATTCTCTCCCTCTTGCTTCTTAAGCAGCCTCAGCTGAACAATCAGTGCTCCTGAATCAAGCCTCAGTCAGCCTGTGACCTTACTCCTGGAAACCTTGGACTTTGGACTCCAGCTATTTCCTACTGAGGAACTTTGGAACACTTTTGGACTCTGGAAACCTGCTGTTTGGTGAATCCATGTTTGCAGAGGAATTACGGTACAGAGAAGAGATCCTGAACCTGCTTTGGAGAGTTATTGTAGAGCTTGAAGTTACTCTGGCCTGCTGTGTCTCCTGCCTCTGTTCCTGCAAACTGTGTGACCTTTTCTGCATGCTTGTATGAAGTAATACAAGTCATTTCATATCAACCTGTGTCTCATGTGTTTTCCTCGCACCCAAACACAAGACGCTATAGGAACTGTACACTATACATGACATGATTCAGGAGCCAATGTTTAGTGTCTGCTGGGTCTGGGAAAGCCGTGTCTGCTGTGACTGTGGATATCAGATGTCCGTTTAATACCTTCTGTGATGACAGTGGTTGTGACTTCTCACAACCATTCCAGGTGAGCGCATTCCCTTAAATTTTACTCTGGAGTGTTACCACAGGTAAACACTATTGTTTTTTTTTTTTTTTCTCTCTTTCCTCTTCTCCTTCCAGCACTTCTGCCTTAAAAGATCTGGAAGATGGAGGCCCGCATAAAGGAGCTTTGCGGAATGACTGATTCAATCCATGCAGATATACAGGCTTCAAAGACCCGTTTTGCAAGCCTACAGGACCTCACTAATCATAATTTGCAAGTGTTTGAACAAACTACCCAGGAATTACGAGCCAGGATTGAGGCTCTAGAGGAATGAGTCCAGGCTCCTGCCATAACCCCGAGTTCTGGGATCCCCAAGTTACCTCCTTTTCGTTATGGCGGTGAACGTGAGAAATTCAGGGGATTTATTAACCAATGCAATCTATTTTTCTCTGCACATGCTTCACAATTTCCCACTGAACGATCCAAAGTGCTTACTATAATCATGTTGCTTACCAATAAGGCTTTGATGTGGGCAAACCCTCTGATTGAGACTGAGGATGATTGTTTGAATCACCTGGATGCTTTTATTTCAGCCATGGGGCAGGTGTTTTATGACCCCAATCGAGGTGCAACAGCTGAAGCAGCCATGTTAACTTTGCGCCAAGGTAAGCGTTCAGTAGCCGAATATGCCTTGGATTTCAGGAGATGGGCTCTTGATACCACTTGGGACACTTCCGCCAAAAAATCTATTTTTCGGAAAGGGTTGTCTCCACTGATTAAGGATGAACTTGCTCGTGCCGACCCTCCCACTGCGTTAGGTGACTTTATTAACTATTGAATCCGTATTGATGCTCGTCTGACTGAACGCAGACAAGAGAGATGGTTCGAAAATAATCGCACTAACCTTTTCCTACCTCCCTCCTCAGCTAAGGAACCTTTGAGTAGGATCACAAGGGAACCAGAACCTGAACCCATGCAGGTGGACTCTTTACAAAGACGGTTAGTGATGCACGCAAAGAACATCGTATAAAGGAAAATCTATGTTTCTACTGTGGTAAGTCAGGGCACTTCATTATAAACTGCCCCAGCCGTTCTCGTAAGACTACTGCAGCAGTCATTCACTGTGAGTGTTGCGAGAGGAGCTATGTCATGTCCGAGCCTCAGGCTCCAGAGAGATCTGCTGCAAGAGATCTTGATTTCTCGGACTTAAACTCTGTTAGTTCTGGGGACGATGACGGTATAAACGCTGCAATTTTTCAAGTTTCCTCAGCGGTGTCCCAGCTGAGTTGTAAAAGAAACAATTCTCATTGCTTCCTTTCCATCAAACTCTGGGTTGACTCAGTCTGGGTGTCTAGCTCTGCTATGATCGACTCAGGAGCAAGTGGAAATTTTATGGATATCTCCTTTGCTCTGAAACAGGGGATACGTTCAGTGAAGAAGGCTACTCCAGTACAGATGGAGACTGTGGATGGCTCCCTGCTGACCTCTGGACCACTGGATCAGGAAACAGAGCCTTTGAGGGTCCTTATGGGTAAAGATCATCAGGAGAAAATGTCTTTTATGCTTATCTCTTCTCCCCACTTTCCCATTATTCTAGGGCAACCATGGCTGCAGGCGCAGAATCCTACGATTAACTGGGAGACCAAGGAATTACACTTTCCGGAGAAACAGATGAGTCAAGGAGTTTGAGCTTGCTCTGTTCCTAAAGGAACCATGTCGGTCCCTGAACTACCAGCTGTATATCAGGACTTTGTGGATTTATGTGACAAGAAGAACGCTGATCAGCTTCCTCCTCACCATCCATATGATTGTCCAATTGAATTATTGCCTGGAGCCGAGATACCTTTTGGTAAGATCTACCCCCTAGCGGGGCCCGAGCTAAAAGCTTTGAAGGACTACATAGACGAAAATCTAGCCAAGGGCTTCATACGCCCCTCTTCATCTCCCGCAGGTGCACCCATCTTCTTTGTGAAGAAGAAAGATGGATCTCTGAGACCCTGCATAGACTATAGGGAACTCAATAAGGTTACTATTAAAAACCGTTATCCCTTGCCTTTAATCCCTGAGTTGTTGGAGAGAGTGCGGCATGCCAAAATTTTCTCTAAACTGGATCTCCGTGAGGCCTATAACTTGGTCCGTATTAGACCTGGGGATGAATGGAAGACTGCATTCAGGTTACGCTATGGACACTTTGAATATCTAGTTATGCCTTTTGGTCTGAGTACCGCCCCAGCCACTTTCCAACACTTTGTGAATGACATCTTCAGGGATCTCCTAGATACATTTGTGGTGATTTATCTGGATGATATTCTAATTTTTTCTAACTCCACAGAGGAACATCATGGACATGTGAGAATGGTCTTAGAACGCCTAAGACAAAACCATCTCTACATCAAACTTGAAAAGTGTGAATTCCATAGGACCGAAATTCAATTTCTGGGGTATGTACTATCTACGCAAGGGATTAGTATGGATGGAAGCAAGACCCAAGCCATCAAGGATTGGCCAATTCCTAGAAATGTGAAGGAGGTGCAGCGCTTCATCGGGTTTGCCAACTTCTATAGACGTTTCATTAGGAATTTCTCTGAGGTAGTGTCACCTATCACTAGTGTTGAGCGATACGATACCGCAAGTATCGGGTATCGCCGATATTAGCTCTATCGGCCTTTCGATACTTAGTTCCGATATTTTCGTCTTATCGGATACCGGAATCGGGATTGTCACTGTCACTGTCAGTGTCCGTCGGTCGGGTCTGTCAGGAGTCAGCGGCACTTACCTGGCAGAAGATCTCCGGCGGTCACGGGCTGGACTGCTTCATGGCCGCCATCATCTTTCCCCGGCGGTCACATGCAGTTTCTCGCGATAACTGCAGTGACTGCTGGGTAATCCCGGCCGTAAAGCAGTCAGTCCGATGACGTCACCGCCGGGGAAGCAGTTAATCAGCTGTGCTGCGTTGCGATGACAGGCTCTGCCTGTCATTGCGATGTAGCAGAGCTGGATCGTCGTGGGACTGTCGTTACTATGGACTGCGTCGGACAGGTGGTATACTGTTGGTTTGTTTTTTTTCTTTTTTTACAGGAGATCGATGGTGTCGCAGGAATGAGTGTATAATAAAATTAATGAAAACTGTGTTGTCTCTTTTATTTCATTAAAAGACTTTTTTCTTGCTTTGTCTTTTTTTTATACATTTAATAACTTTGGGATTAATAATGGATCGGTGTCTTATTGACACCTCTCCATTATTAACCGGGCTTATTGTCACCGTGCAATCAACGGTGACATTAACCCCTTATTACCCCACTTGCCACCGCTACAGGGCAGTGGGAAGAGCCGGTAAAGTGCCACAATTGGCACATCTTTTGATGCGCCAAATGTGGGGCTGCTGTAGCCTGGTATTATCAGGCTGTTGAGGGCCAAAATCCATGGGCCTTGACAGTCTTTTAATACCAGGCATTTTACTTGGCTGGTTAACAAAAATAGGGGGACCCCTACGCCGTTTTTTTTTCGAGGGGATCCCCTATTTTTGTTAACCAGCCAAGCTAAGCAGACTGCTGTGGCCTGGTATTATCAGGCTTGCAAGGTCCATGGATATTGGATCCTTACCAGCCTGAAAAACCAGGCCTCAGCGGTCTGCTTCATCTGGCTGGTTAACAAAATATAGGGGGGACCCAACGCCAATTTTTTTCGAGGGGATCCCCTATTTTTGTTAATCAGCCAAGATATGCAGACTGCTGTGGCCTGGTATTATCAGGCTGGAAAGGTCCATGGATCTTGGCTCCTTAACAGCCTGAAAATCCAGGCCTCAGCGGTCTGCTTCATCTGGCTGGTTAACAAAAATAGGGGGACCCCACGCCAATTTTTTTCGAGGGGATCCCCTATTTTTGTTAATCAGCCAAGATATGCAGACTGCTGTGGCCTGGTATTATCATTCTGGCAAGGTCCATGGATCTTGGCTCCTTAACAGCCTGAAAATCCAGGCCTCAGCGGTCTGCTTCATCAGGCTGGTTAACAAAAATAGGGGGACCCGACGCCATTTTTTATTCGAAGGGAACCCCTATTTTTGTTAATCAGTTCCCTCTGACGTCACTGATTGTGTCCCTGGCTGACCTGAAGTGAAAGTGGAAAGCAATCAATTAAGCTTTCCACTTCCTCTCCTGTCAGCCAGGAGAGGAACTCATTCATTTGGGGGTTTACTGTGAGGCTGCAGCATTAGCTGCGGTCCCTGCAGTAAACATTAACCCTTTCTGAAGGATTACACCGTGAGACCTGACTGTGCATGGGATAGGTAAGAATAATTTTGCTTTTTTATTTTATTTTTATTACAGGAAATGGTTTTTGCAGTCAAATAAAAGATGGTCAAAAACATGTGTCTTTATTTCATTAAAATGATTTTTAATTAAAGTGTGTGTGTTTTATTTTTATTTCATGCAATAGGACTAATAATTGATAGTTGTCTAATTGACAGCTCTCAATTATTAACCTGGCTTAAGGTCACCTTTCAATTGCAATGTGGCTTTAACCCCATATTAACCCATTCGCCACCGCTACAGGGCAATGGAATAGACGGGCAAAGTGCCAGAAAGGGCGAATCTAATTATAGATTTGTCTTTTCTGGGGTGTCTGGGGGCAGATGTTAGTAGCCAGGGGGGCCAAAAATAATGGTCCCTCTCTGGGCTATTATTATCTGCCCCCATTCGCTGGCTTTGTCTGTCTGGTTGCGAAAATAGGGCGGGAGCCCACGCATTTTTTTTAAACAATTTTACACCTCATATATATATATATATATATACATGTCATTGAATTTGTGACACATATATATATATTTATATTTATAGTTCATACACTTCTACATAGTATAATAGCCGCTAATTCAATTGACGGCTTTTGTGAAAATGCAGAACCCGACATGAAATGACACTTGGTGTACATAGGGTTAACCATGTCTTTTCATGTCCTTTGCTATCTGATTTGCACAAACAATTACATCAGTCTATGTGTGCAAAATTTCACACCTGTAGGGGTTAATTAAAGGTGTAAATTCGTAGCAAAAAAGTCCGTTTTTTTTTACAACGAATTTACACCTTTAATTAACCCCTTCAGGTGTGAAATTTTGCACACATAGACTGATGTAATTGTTTGTGCAAATCAGATTGCAAACGACATGAAAAGACATCGTTAACCCTATGTACACCAAGTGTCATTTCATGTCGGGTGCTTCTGTCTTTTCACAGAAGCCGGCTTTACCCGGCAATTGAATCAGAGGATATTTTACTATGTAGAAGTGTATAAACTATACATATATGTATATATATATATATGTCACAATGACATGTATATATATATATATATATGTATTCTATGTGTGTATATTTAGTGTTTACAAGGAAATAAAGGTTTTTTTTAGTTGCAATATTTTGTTCCCATAGACTTACATGGGACTTCCGGTATCGGAATCGGATATCGCCGATATTTAGTGATATCGGCGATACCATTCCGATCCGATATTTTTAGATATCGAGCAGTATCGCTCAACACTACCTATCACCCAACTTACCCGGAAACAGTCTAGGTTCTTCTGGACCCCGCAAGCTCAGGAAGCATTTTCCTGTTTAAAGGATAAATTTACCACCGCACCTATCTTAGTACATCCCTACCCCGAGCTTGCCTTCATAATAGAGGTGGATGCTTCAGACTGTGCCGTTGGAGCTATACTCTCTCAGAGAACAGGTGAGAAGAATGTCTTGCATCCCTGTGCCTTCTTTTCCCAGCTGTTGTCTTCGGCTGAGAGGAACTACAATGTGGGCAATAGAGAATTGTTGGCCATTATTGCCGCCTTCAAGGAATAGAGACACCTTCTTCAGGGTGCTGCACAGCAAATAGTTGTCCTGACAGACCATCGTAACCTTGAATTTATCAGGTCGGCTAAGTGCCTGACTCCTCGCCAGGCTCGCTGGAATCTTTTCCTAAACCAATTTAAATTTGTAATTTCTTATAGACCAGGATCGCGCAATGGAAAGGCTGATGCACTCTCTAGGATGCATTCAGCAGAGACACGTCCACTTACTCCTCCTAAGACTATTCTTCCTGACTCTAGATTCCTGAGAGTGATTCATAATCAAGACCTACTTAAGGACATCAAGGAAGCATACCATGCGGATTCTTTGTTGGCTCAACCCCCAAGGGACGTAAGTCTTGTCTTTAAGAATGGTGTGTGGATTCAGGGACAACGTCTGTATATACCTGAAACAGTCAGATTGAGAGTATTGCAACTCATCCACGATTCCAAGATAGCCGGGCATAGACCGAACTTTTAGTGTCTCCCTCTCACACACCACCTCCTCACCTCGCCCCCTGTCTGTCGGTGTTCCCCAAGGCTCAGTCCTAGGACCCCTACTCTTCTCCATCTACACCTTCGGCCTGGGACAGCTCATAGAATCCCATGGCTTGCAGTATCACCTCTACGCCGATGACACGCAGATCTACCTATCTGGACCTGACCTCACCTCCCTACTGACCAAAATCCCACAGTGTCTGTCTGCTATCTCAGCCTTCTTTTCTGCTCGCTTTCTCAAACTGAACATGGACAAAACAGAATTCATCATCTTTTCCCCACCTCATTCTACCCCTCCACCAGGCCTATCCATCAATGTCAATGGCTGCTCGCTTTCCCCAGTCCCACATGCTCGGTGCCTTGGGGTGATCATCGACTCTGCCCTCTCTTTCAAACCACATATCCAAGCCCTCGCCACCTCCTGCCGCCTCAAACTCAAAAATATTTCCCGGATCCGCTCATTCCTCAACCATGAAACCACAAAAACACTAGTGCACGCCCTTATCATCTCCCGCCTCGACTACTGCAACCTCCTACTGTCTGGCCTCCCCTCTAGCACTCTGGCACCACTCCAGTCCATCCTACACTCTGCTGCACGACTAATCCACCTGTCTTCCCGCTATTCCCCAGCCTCCCCACTATGCCAGGCCCTTCACTGGCTTCCTATTGCCCAGAGGCTCCAGTTCAAAACCTTAACCATGACATACAAAGCCATCCACAATCTTTCTCCTCCATACATCTGTGACATGGTCTCCCGCTACCTACCTACACGCAACCTTCGATCCTCTCAAGATCTCCTTCTCGACTCCCCCCTCATCTCTTCTTCCCACAACCGCATACAAGACTTCTCCCGGGCTTCCCCCATACTCTGGAACTCCCTGCCGCAAAACATCAGACTTTCACCAACAACGGAGACCTTCAAGAAAAACCTGAAGACCCACCTGTTCCGACAAGCCTACAACCTGCAATGATCCTCAGTCTACTGAACCATCGCACGACCAGCTCTACCCTCTCCTAGTGTATTCTCACCCATCCCTGTAGACTGTGAGCCCTCACGGGCAGGGTCCTCTCTCCTTCTGTACTTGTGTGTCCCTTGTCTAGCACATGTTTATTGTATCTGTCTATATTTTTCCCTTTTCATATGTAAAGCGCCATGGAATAAATGGCACTATATAAATGTATAATAATAATAATAATAATAAGTGCTGTTGCTTGCCGTCTTCAACTGCCCAGAACTATGAGAATCCACCCTGTCTTTCATGTATCCCTACTAAAGGCTGCAACACCCAATACGTTTCCTGGACGCTCTTCTCCTTGCCCTGACCCAGTGCTGGTCGATGGTCAGGAAGAATTTATGGTGGAAAGGATTCTAGATTCCAGGTTGTACAGAAATCAGTTGCAATATTTGATTAAATGGCAGGGCTACCCAGTGGAGGACAACTCATGGGAACCAGTCAATAATGTAAATGCTCCTCGCCTGCTCCGCCAGTTTCATCAGAGGTACCCTGACAAGCCTGGTCTGAGGTCATCCGGAGGTTGTCCCTAAGGGGGGAGTAATGTAAGGTTCTTTGTCTCTTTTGACATGTTCCTTGAAACTCAGTTTTCCGTCGGCCATTTTGCTTTCTGTCTTTCTGCAGCTCTTGCCCTTAGTTAATACGGAGTTTCCAGTTTTCATGTTCCCGCCCTGATTCTCTCCCTCTTGCTTCTTAAGCAGCCTCAGCTGAACAATCAGTGCTCCTGAATCAAGCCTCAGTCAGCCTGTGACCTTACTCCTGGAAACCTTGGACTTTGGACTCCAGCTATTTCCTACTGAGGAACTTTGGAACACTTTTGGACTCTGGAAACCTGCTGTTTGGTGAATCCATGTTTGCAGAGGAATTACAGTACAGAGAAGAGATCCTGAACCTGCTTTGGAGAGTTATTGTAGAGCTTGAAGTTACTCTGGCCTGCTGTGTCTCCTGCCTCTGTTCCTGCAAACTGTGTGACCTTTTCTGCATGCTTGTATGAAGTAATACAAGTAATTTCATATCAACCTGTGTCGCATGTGTTTTCCTCGCACCCAAGCACAAGACGCTATAGGAACTGTACACTATACGTGACATTAGGATCCGCAAGACATAATCACACATGTGGGCCAATGTTCCAGATGTCAATGATGCACTGCCAGTGGTGGGTGGAGGAGCACTGTAAGGTTCTTTGTCTCTTTTGACATGTTCCTTGAAACTCAGTTTTCCGTCAGCCATTTTGCTTTCTGTCTTCCTGCAGCTCTTGCCCTCAGTTAATATGGAGTTTCCAGTTTTCATGTTCCCGCCCTGATTCCCTCCCTCTTGCTTCTTAAGCAGCCTCAGCTGAACAATCAGTGCTCCTGAATCAAGCCTAAGTCAGCCTGTGACCTGACTCCTGGAAACCTAGGATTTTGGACTCCAGCTATTTCCAACTGAGGAACTTTGGAACACTTTTGGACTTTGGAAACCTGCTGTCTGGTGAATCCATGTTTGCAGAGGAATTACGGTACAGAGAAGAAATCCTTAACCTGCTTGGAGAGTTATTGTAGAGCTTGAAGTTACTCTGGCCTGCTGTGTTCTCCTGCCTCTGTTCCTGCAAACTGTGTGACCTTTTCTGCATGCTTGTATGAAGTAATACAAGTCATTTCATATCAACCTATGTCTCATGTGTTTTCCTCGCACCCAAGCACAAGACGCTATAGGAACTCTACACTATACATGACAAGATTCAGGAGCCAATGTTTAGTGTCTGCTGGGTCTGGGAAAGCCGTGTCTGCTGTGACTGTGGATATCAGATGTCCGTTTAATACCTTCTGTGATGACAGTGGTTGTGACTTCTCACAACCATTCCAGGTGAGCGCATTCCCTTAAATGTTACTCTGGAGTGTTACCACAGGTAAACACTATTGTTTTTTTTTTTTTTTTTTCCTTTCCTCTTCTCCTTCCAGCACTTCTGCCTTAAAAGATCTGGAAGATGGAGGCCCGCATAAAGGAGCTTTGCGGAGTGACTGATACAATCCTTGCAGATATACAGACTATAAAGACCCGTTTTGCAAGCCTACAGGACCTCACTAATCATAATTTGCAAGTGTTTGGACAAACTACTCAGGAATTACGAGCCAGGATTGAGGCTCTAGAGGAACGAGTCCAGGCTCCTGCCATAACCCCGAGTTCTGGGATCCCCAAGTTACCTACTTTTCGTTTTGGCGGTGAACGTGAGAAATTCAGGGGATTTATTAACCAATGCAATCTATTTTTCTCTGCACATGCTTCACAATTTCCCACTGAACGATCCAAAGTGCTTACTATAATCATGTTGCTTACCAATAAGGCTTTGATGTGGGCAAACCCTCTGATTGAGACTGAGGATGATTGTTTGAATCACCTTGATGCTTTTATTTCAGCCATGGGGCAGGTGTTTGATGACCCCAATCGAGGTGCAACAGCTGAAGCAGCCATGTTAACTTTGCGCCAAGGTAAGCGTTCAGTAGCCGAATATGCCTTGGATTTCAGGAGATGGGCTCTTGATACCACTTGGGACACTTCCGCCAAAAAATCTATTTTTCGGAAAGGGTTGTCTCCACTGATTAAGGATGAACTTGCTCGTGCCGACCCTCCCACTGCGTTAGGTGACTTTATTAACTATTGTATCCGTATTGATGCTCGTCTGACTGAACGCAGACAAGAGAGATGGTTCGAAAATAATCGCACTAACCTTTTCCTACCTCCCTCCTCAGCTAAGGAACCTTTGAGTAGGATCACAAGGGAACCAGAACCTGAACCCATGCAGGTGGACTCTTTACAAAGACGGGTTAGTGATGCACGCAAAGAACATCGTATAAAGGATAATCTATGTTTTTACTGTGGTAAGTCAGGGCACTTCATTATAAACTGCCCCAGCCGTTCTCGTAAGTCTACTGCAGCAGTCATTCACTGTGAGTGTTGCGAGAGGAGCTCTGTCATGTCCGAGCCTCAGACTCCAGAGAGATCTGCTGCAAGAGATCTTGATTTTTCGGACTTAAACTCTGTTAGTTCTGGGGACAATGACGGTATAAACGCTGCAATTTTTCAAGTTTCCTCAGCGGTGTCCCAGCTGAGTTGTAAAAGAAATAATTCTCATTGCTTCCTTTCCATCAAACTCTGGGTGGACTCAGTCTGGGTGTCTAGCTCTGCTATGATCGACTCAGGAGCAAGTGGAAATTTTATGGATATCTCCTTTGCTCTGAAACAGGGGATACGTTCAGTGAAGAAGGCTACTCCAGTACAGATGGAGACTGTGGATGGCTCCCTGCTGACCTCTGGACCAGTGGATCAGGAAACAGAGCCTTTGAGGGTCCTTATGGGTAAAGATCATCAGGAGAAAATGTCTTTTATGCTTATCTCTTCTCCCCACTTTCCCATTATTCTAGGGCTACCATGGCTGCAGGCGCAGAATCCTACGATTAACTGGGAGACCAAGGAATTACACTTTCCGGAGAAACAGATGAGTCAAGGAGTTTCAGCTTGCTCTGTTCCTAAAGGAACCATGTCAGTCCCTGAACTACCAGCTGTATACCAGGACTATGTGGATTTATGTGACAAGAAGAACGCTGATCAGCTTCCTCCTCACCGTCCATATGATTGTCCAATCGAATTATTGCCTGGAGCTGAGATACCTTTTGGTAAGATCTACCCCCTAGCGGGGCCCGAGCTAAAAGCTTTGAAGTACTACATAGATGAAAATCTAGCCAAAGGCTTCATACGCCCCTCTTCATCTCCCGCAGGTGCACCCATCTTCTTTGTGAAGAAGAAAGATGGATCTCTGAGACCCTGCATAGACTATAGGGAACTCAATAAGGTTACTATTAGAAACCGTTATCCATTGCCTTTAATCCCTGAGTTGTTGGAGAGAGTGCGGCACGCCAAAATTTTCTCTAAACTGGATCTCCGTGGGGCCTATAACTTGGTCCGTATTAGACCTGGGGATGAATGGAAGACTACATTCAGATCACGCTATGGACACTTCGAATATCTAGTTATGCCTTTTGGTCTGAGTACCGCCCCAGCCACTTTCCAACACTTGGTGAATGACATCTTCAGGGATCTCCTAGATACATTTGTGGTGATTTATCTGGATGATACTCTAATTTTTTCTAACTCCACAGAGGAACATCATGGACATGTGAGAATGGTCTTAGAACGCCTAAGACAAAACCATCTCTACATCAAACTTGAAAAGTGTGAATTCCATAGGACTGAAATTCAATTTCTGGGGTATGTACTATCTACGCAAGGGATTAGTATGGATGGAAGCAAGACCCAAGCCATCAAGGATTGGCCAATTCCTAGAAATGTGAAGGAGGTGCAGCGCTTCATCGGGTTTGCCAACTTCTATAGACGTTTCATTAGGAATTTCTCTGAGGTAGTGTCACCTATCACCCAACTTACCCGGAAACAGTCTAAGTTCTCCTGGACCCCGCAAGCTCAGGAAGCATTTTCCTGTTTAAAGGATAAATTTACCACCGCACCTATCTTAGTACATCCCAACCCCGAGCTTGCCTTCATAATAGAGGTGGATGCTTCAGACTGTGCCGTTGGAGCTATACTCTCTCAGAGAACAGGTGAGAAGAATGTCTTGCATCCCTGTGCCTTCTTTTCCCAGCAGTTGTCTTCGGCTGAGAGGAACTACGATGTGGGCAATAGAGAATTATTGGCCATTATTGCCGCCTTCAAGGAATGGAGACACCTTCTTCAGGGCTGCACAGCAAATAGTTGTCCTGACAGACCATCGTAACCTTGAATTTATCAGGTCGGCTAAGTGCCTGACTCCTCGCCAGGCTCGCTGGAATCTTTTCCTAAACCAATTTAATTTTGTAATTTCTTATAGACCAGGATCGAGCAATGGAAAGGCTGATGCACTCTCTAGGATTCATTCAGCAGAGACACGTCCACTTACTCCTCCTAAGACTATTCTTCCTGACTCTAGATTCCTGGGAGTGATTCATAATCAAGACCTACTTAAGGACATCAAGGAAGCATACCATGCGGATTCTTTGTTAGCTCAACCCCCAAGGGACGTAAGTCTTGTCTTTAAGAATGGTGTGTGGATTCAGGGACAACCTCTGTATATACCTGAAACAGTCAGATTGAGAGTATTGCAACTCATCCACGATTCCAAGATAGCCGGGCATAGGGGAATTCTAAAGACACAAGAATTTCTTTCTCGTTTCTTTTGGTGGCCCACTTACAGGAAAGATGTTTTAAACTATGTCACTTCATGTGAAGTCTGTGCAAGATGCAAAACACCTCGCTCCTCACCAATGGTCTGTTACAACCTCTTCCCACCCCGTCCCGCCCGTGGGGATCCATTTCTATGGACTTCATTGTGGAGTTACCAACCTCTCAAGGGAAGAACACCATTCTAGTGGTGGTTGATCGTCTAACAAAGGCAGCTCATTTTATCCCTTGTGTCGGCTTACCCACTGCAAAACAGACATCAGACTTGATGATTAAGAATGTGTTTCGCTTACATGGAGTACCGGATGAGGTCATTTCGGATCGAGGGGTGCAATTCACTTCAAGGTTTTGGCAAAATTTCTGTGCCGCATTGGACATTAAAGTAAACCTTTCTTCTGCTTTTCATCCCCAGACTAATGGACAGACAGAACGAACCAATCAGACCCTGGAGCAGTATCTCCGCTGCTTTATGTGCCACCTACAAGATGATTGGGTGGATCTACTTCCACTGGCTGAGTTCTCTATAAAACTCTCAGAGCGCCTCCACTAAGCAGTCTCCTTTTTACTCCAATCTAGGTTATCATCCTAACATTCTTCCTCGATTTCCCATAGATATGCCCTTGCCGGCAGTGGCTGAAAGAATCACTTCTTTACAAAAGAATATGGATCTTCTAAAGGAAAATCTAGAATTGGCTCAGGAAAGGTACAAGAAAGCAGCAGATAAATTTCGTAAACCTGCACCAGCGTTCAAGGTAGGAGATTTGGTCTGGCTGTCAACCAGAAATCTTAAAATAAAGATTCCATCGTCTAAATTGGGACATAAGTACATTGGACCTTATAAGATCAGTAAGATTATAAGTGCTGTTGCTTGTCGTCTTCAACTGCCCAGAACTATGAGAATCCACCCTGTCTTTCATGTATCCCTACTAAAGGCTGCAACACCCAATACGTTTCCTGGACGCTCTTCTCCTTGCCCTGACCCAGTGCTGGTCGATGGTCAGGAAGAATTTATGGTGGAAAGGATTCTAGATTCCAGGTTGTACAGAAATCAGTTGCAATATTTGATTAAATGGCAGGGCTACCCAGTGGAGGAAACTCATGGGAACCAGTCAATAATGTAAATGCTCCTCGCCTGCTCCGCCAGTTTCATCAGAGGTACCCTGACAAGCCTGGTCTGAGGTCAACCGGAGGTTGTCTTAAGGGGGGAGTAATGTAAGGTTCTTTGTCTCTTTTGACATGTTCCTTGAAACTCAGTTTTCCGTCGGCCATTTTGCTTTCTGTCTTCCTGCAGCTCTTGCCCTCAGTTAATATGGAGTTTCCAGTTTTCATGTTCCCCCCTGATTCTCTCCCTCTTGCTTCTTAAGCAGCCTCAGCTGAACAATCAGTGCTCCTGAATCAAGCCTCAGTCAGCCTGTGACCTGACTCCTGGAAACCTAGGATTTTGGACTCCAGCTATTTCCTACTGAGGAACTTTGGAACACTTTTGGACTTTGGAAACCTGCTGTCTGGTGAATCCATGTTTGCAGAGGAATTACGGTACAGAGAAGAGATCCTGAACCTGCTTGGAGAGTTATTGTAGAGCTTGAAGTTACTCTGGCCTGCTGTGTTCTCCTGCCTCTGTTCCTGCAAACTGTGTGACCTTTTCTGCATGCTTGTATGAAGTAATACAAGTCATTTCATATCAACCTATGTCTCATGTGTTTTCCTCGCACCCAAGCACAAGACGCTATAGGAACTGTACACTATACATGACAAGCACTTTCTGCCAAATCCACATCCCTCCAGTCACGCACAAACCCTGTACCTGACCTAGGCAAGCCAACATTTTCTCTTGCCCCTTGAGAAGCATCCTTCTCCCAAAATAATCATCCCCCTCATCCCCCTCTTCTCCTCCACCTCGTTCAGGACAGTTCCCTGAGCACACAATGGCTGACTGTCATCAAGGCTTTCCTCCTCCTCCTCTTCTGCTGCAGTCGCCTGATCCTTAATGTGCGTCAAAGTTTGCATGAGCAGACGCATAAGTGGGATGCTCATGCTTATTATGGTGTCGTCTGCGTTTACCAGCCGTGTGCATTCCTCAAAACACTGAAGGACTTTACAGAGGTCTTTCAGCTTTGACCACTGCACACTCACAACTCCTTGTCTGCCTTCAAACTGCCTGCCCGTGTATCCTCCCACAAATGCATTACAGCCTGCCTCTGTGCGCACAGCCTCTCAACCATGTGCATGGTGGAGTTCCACCTTGTTGCAACGTCTATGATTAGGCTGTGCTTGGGAAGGTGGAGCGATCGCTGCAGCCTCTGCATACGACTGGAGTCTACGGGCGAGCGAAGGATGTGCGAGCACAGTCTTTGCACCTTATGTAGCAGAGCTGTTACCTCCGGATAATTATTTATGAAGCACTGCACCACCAGGTTCAAGGTGTGAGCCAGGCAAGGTATGTGTCTGAGTTTTGCCAGGGCTATGGCCGCCACAAAATTACGGCCATTATCAGTGACTACCTTGCCTGGCTCAAGTTGTATACTGCCCAGCCATAACTCAGTTTCTTGCTGCAAGTAGTCGGCCAGTACCTCCTCGGTGTGTCTGTCATCGCCCTGTTAGGCATCGGGTGACGGCGGGACCGAACATGGCCATCCAGACCCAGCCGAGGCAGATGCTGCTCAGCTTCACCATTGATCCCAACGCCTAGCCAATACCCGAGAGGAACAAGTAGTTACTCGAGTCTTTGTTCATAGTAGCCTTAAACCTAGGTTACAGAACAGGAAAAGTCTGTTATAAGCCTAAGTCCAGAAATGCCTGCACTGAGCATGTCTGTGACATGGCGAATAGTGATTGGTGGTTAATGTTAGCTGATCCTCTGACTTGGCATCGCCTGATTGGTCATGGATGACGTCATCGGTGATGCGATTGACGAGATGGCTGGGGGTGGAGTTTAGCCCTTAAATAGCTTGTCTGTCCGTGGCGTGGTCAGATCATACTAATTAAGTAGTGCTCATGTGTGACGTACCAGAATCTGGGCTCCACATGCTCTCTAGCTTTCGCTCTCCGGGACTTGCCGATGCCAGAGTTAGCTCAGCTAATTATCCCAGGTCCTTCAAGTAGGTTAATGAATGCTATGCAGGAAGCGATCGTAGTGCAGTCTGTCTCTGTCAAAGGGTAGCTATACACCCCGAGCAGACTGTGGGGTGAGTATCCTGTGCATCGCTTGCTAACGAAAGGAGAGTTGCTCAGTCCGGTGGCACACCGGCTGGCAGCACGTACACCTGGCGTGAGTCGCATGCACTTCCTAATATCTGGCAAGTGGCTTCTGTGCTATTAACAGGGCTACTTCTGTGCCTGCCAGCAGCACATGGTGCAGATCTAATATCTGGCAAGTGGCTTCTGTGCTATTAACAGGGCTACACTACACCAGCCTGCAGCACATGGTGCAGAGCTAATATCTGGCAAGTAGCTTCTGTGCTGTTAACAGGGCTATGTCTACGCCAGTCTTCAGCACATCTCCGGTGAAGTTAACGGAGAAAGTGACAATACAATATCTCTCTCCTTGTGTGAAGTAGCACAGGCGAGATCTAATATAATCCTTTAGTTGTCAGTTGTTACCCTGATACCTAAAGGGTGTTCGGCAGCAGTGACATAAACTGCATTGCGGACCCCGGGTTCGGTTGCAATCTATTATACAATAAAATTGTTGCAACCGAGCTCATAACACGCCCAAAGAAATCATCTTTAAACAGCCTGCTGACGCTTACCACTAGCTGTTCGATAGTGGGACACCTCGTGTGCAACACTGGCAGCTGCGGATGGAGTGCTCGTGCGACTACGCTCTGTCGACGAGCTTTCGCTTCTGGAGGAGGAGGAGGGTCGAATGCCTACAGCCAACTGTTGCCTATACCGTGGGCTATGCAGCACTGTCCTACCGCCGCTGTCCCCTGTGGACCCTGCATTAACCACATTAACCCAGTGCGCAGTGATGGACATGTAACGGCCCTGGCCAAGCTTACTGGCCCATGCATCTGTTGTGAGGTGCACCTTTCCACTCACTGATTGATTGAGTGCATGGACAATGCGGTCTTTCACATGCAGGTGGAGGGCAGGGATGGCTTTTCTAGAAAAGAAGTGCCGACTGGTAGGTCACAGCGTGGGACAGCGTAGGCCATGAGCTCTCCGAACGCTGCTCTTTCAACCAAACGGAAGGGCATCATCTCTAATGAGATCAGTTTGGCAATGTAGGCGTTCAAACCCAGTGTACGCGGATGAGAGGATGAGTGCTTTCTTGTCCTACTCAGAGTGTCTGCTAGGGTGAGCTGGACTTGAGAGCTGCATATGGGGGAACTAGCGGTGGAAATGGCGGATTGAGAGGGGGTTGGTGATGGTGGTGGTGGTGATGGCCAAGATTTAGTCTTTGGTTACAAAAACATTGTGATTCCCTGACTGCTTTGGCCTTGCAACGACACCTCAACATTTCTTGCTGGTGGTGTGCTAACCGGTGGGCTTAAGGTGGGGGAAGCGATGAAGCGTTGCTGGCTACCTTCAGTCGAAGCAGGTGCACATGTGCTACCTGAGGTTTTGCAGTCCATCAACGCTTGCAAGTTCAGGGTGTTTAAATGTCTAAGCATGCAACTGGTATTCAAATTTCGGAGATTTTTCCCTCTGGTCAATGTCCTTCCGCACTTCTTACAGATAACCTTTGCCTCATCAATATGATTTTGGTCAAAAAAGTGCCACACTGCACTCTTCCTACTATGTGATAAATTTTCAGGGTTTGCAGGCTGTGCTAATTTGACCGTCTGGCCAAGCTGTCCTGCAGCTCTTTGTTTTTTTAACACGTTTTTGGACTGCTACGGGCCTGCCAGATAACCTCAGCTGCGATGTCGATGCCTGCTGCGGATCCTCCTCCTCTTCTGAGCTATTGCCAGCAGCACCCTCTTCCGCCAATGGATGCCAATCCAGGTCAACAACTGGGTCATCATCACCTCCCCTTCAATTTCATCTCCACCTTCCTCTGTGTCACCGTGTAAGGTGGTATAGTATGCTGGAGGGGGCACCTGAGTTTCATCAGGGTCAGATTCTGGGTCAGTAGACTGCGAGGGCAATGTAGTGCTCTGGGTGAATGTAACAGCAGAATCATATAGCAGTGGCTGTGCATCAGTGCACTCCATGTCAGATTAATCTTGGACTGGGGAATTCAGGATTTGACTTGATAACCCAGGCATGGTATGTGAAAAGAGCTCCATGGAGTAATCTGAAGTGTGGCCTGCCGCATCCTTCACTTTTGGTGGGGTGAAGGACACAAGGAAAGGTGTTGTTCCTGACCAGGAGCCTGCACTGACGACTCAGTGCTTGCATTTTTTGAAACTTCAGTAGAGGAGGCTATAGAGCTTGAGGCTGTTTCGGCAATGTAAGCAAAACCTGTTCCTGATGCTCCGGCTTTAAAAGCGGTTTACCTACTCCCAGAAAAGGGAGCCTTCCAGGCCTTCTGGAGCCAGAAGATGATGCAGGCAACACCTCCTGCTTTAGTTGCTATTGTGCTTTTGGCACTACCAGCAGATGCACCACCATCAGTACCTGCTGGCCCCCCCGCCCATGTCCACGGCCTCTTCCACCATACTTCCTTATGTTTGGGAAAATGTACCAAAAATACCAGCAGATATATGGTACTGTATCAGTAGCGTACAGCTGTATACGGTGAAGGGAAAAATGTAAATCTCCATACATATTCCGGAGTCACACACAGACGCTCACAGGCTCAGTAAGGACTAGACCAGAATATATTTAAAGCAGAAAAAGGGTACTGCATCAGAAGATACAATGTGTATATAGTATAGCGGAAAATTTAAATCTCCATACTGTATCAGAAGCTTACAGCTTTATACAGTGTAGGTGTAATTTTAAATCTCCGTATATATTTCCAGAGTCACACACAGATGCTCACTCAATATGGAAAAGACCAGAATATAAAATGCAGAATAACGGTACTGTATCAGAAGATTCCAAGTGTATATAGTATAGGGGAAAATTTCAATCTCCGTATATATTTCCGGAGTCACACACAGACGCTCACAGGCTCAGTATGGATTAGATCAGAATATAAAAACAGAAAAAGGGTACTGTATCAGAAGATACCAGGTGTATATAGTATAGGGGAAAATTGCAATCTCTGTATATATTTCCGGAGTCACACACAGACGCTCACAGGCTCAGTACGGATTAGACCAGAATACTGAAAGCAGAAAAAGGGTACTGTATCAGAAAATACCAGGTGTATATAGTATAAGGGAAAAATTCAATCTCCGTGTATATTTCCAAAGTCACACACAGACGCTCACTCAGTATGGATTTGACCAGAATACAAAAGGCAGAAAAAGGTACTGTATCAGAAGATACCAGGTGTATGTAGTGTAGGGGAAAATTTCAATCTCCGTATATATTTCCGGAGTCACACACATATAGTCAGCACAGTGGCGTAGCAACTGTTTGTGGCGCCCGGGGCGGCAAATTTTAGGCCACAACCCTAGCCACACCCATTTCACTGGTCACACCCATATCCACGCCCTGACCACACCCACTTAGCACTGCTGATCACACTGTTTCATAAACAATAATTATAAACACATACCTCTCAACCGTCCCGGTTTCAGCGGGACAGTCCCGATTTCTGGACCCTGTCCGCTGTCCTGGCCAGGCGGTTTACTTTCCGCATTAGTACATATTATTATTAGTTATTATTATTATTATTAGTACATATTAGTACATACGAATCGTACATACGGAAACCCCGGGGACCTCCCACACATTCTGGCAGCCACAAGTCACGTTCCATCGCTGACCTCATTTCCCCAGGATGTGGGGATCTCACCAGCTATGAGGCGCTCCAATCAATACCCGGCTCTCACTGAGCGAGACAGGCAGGATCTGGGGATCTCTTCATCTGTTGAACTGATCCCATGTTGAGATCCCCACATCCTGCTTGTCTCGCTCAGTGAGAGTCAGGTATTGTATGCAGCGGTCCGTACAATACCCGGCTCTCACTCCAACAGATCCAGCGGCTCGATGCGTCGCCGTTCTGAAGACTCTCCCGAGAACGAGTTACAGTACCTGCTGCTGTAAGCTGACCGCCGGAAATGAGGTCAGCGGTCATTTCCAGCGTTCAGCTGACTTACAGCACGTCACCTCCGGTGGAACGTGACATGTGGCTGCCAGAACGTGTGGGAGGTCCCCGGGTTTCCGCATGTACGATTCTAATGCGGGAAAGTAAACCTCCCGGCCAGGACAGCGGGACAGGGACCCAGCCCTACACAGATAACAGCATTCGCTCCGTCCCCACGCAGACCCATGCACATAATGGCACCCCTCCTTCCCCCTGCAGCCCTCAAGCACACAGATCCCGCAAGTAACAGGACCCTTGTACATGCGCGGCTCCGCTCTTTGTGGCCCTGTACACACACGGCTCCGCTCCACACACCTCACACGCACAAGGCTCCGCTCCGTACACCTCGTACACACACGGCTTCGCTCCGTACACCTCGTACACACACGGCTCCGCTCCGTACACCTCGTACACACGGCTCCGCTCCGTACACCTCGTACACACACGGCTTCGCTCCGTACACCTCGTACACACACGGCTTTGCTCCGTACACCTCGTACACACACGGCTTTGCTCCGTACACCTCGTACACACACGACTCCGCTCCGTACACCTCGTACACACGGCTCCGCTCCGTACACCTCGTACACACACGGCTTCGCTCCGTACACCTCGTACACACACGGCTTCGCTCCGTACACCTCTTACACACACGGCTCCGCTCCGTACACCTCGTACACACGGCTCTGCTCCGTACACCTCGTACACATGGCTCTGCTCCGTACACCTCATGCACACACAGCTCAGCTACATCCACACTGTAAACCCCTTATGATCAATCATATAAGCTTACCATCATCCGGGACAATGACGATGATGAAGACAAGTACAGCAGCAGCTTCCTGCACACAGGGGCCTGATCATGTGACACCTAACTCCTCCCCTCCTGTGACCTCATCACAGGTCCTGCTAGCATCTTTACAAAGCACAGTACAGCAATGGTAAATGCTGGCTGTGCGAAGTTGGGAGGCCAAGGAAGGGTGCGCCGCCCCCACACACAGGTGCCGCCCCCACACACAGGTGCCGCCTGGGGCGGACCCCCCCCCCCGCCCCCCCACGCTACGCCACTGAGTCAGCATGTATTTGTCCGTGATACCAGCCGGTACACGGTAGTGTGCGAGGAGCGTACAGCTCTATACGGTGTGGGAAAAAATGAATGCTCGGTAACTGTGCAGAAAAAAGAATAAAAGTATTAGTGCTGTGTAAAAAGCAGTCTGCACAGCAGTGTACACACAGCAATACAGATAGCAGACAGCCTAATAACCATCGCTGCTGCACACAAGAAAATCCTCCCCGTCACTGGCAGGCAGCCTAATAACCAGCGCTGCTGCACACAAGAAAATCTTCCCCTGTCACTGCACACTAACTGTGCACCACAATTGCTATAAGCACAAGCACATAAAACTTCTCTTTCCAGCCTTAACTCTCTGCCTACTGATAAACAGCATCAGCAACCTCTACCTACTGTTAAGATCGGCAGAAGTAAAATGGCGGTCGGCGGTCACTATGATGCCCCCAAAGCAAGCCAATCACTGCAATGCCCTTCTCTAAGATGGTGGTGGACGCTGCCCATGTCATCTCATTGCCCACAGTTTACGTCCTTGTTCATTGGCTGAAAAAAGTCGCCTGCAAGCGATCTTCTGTGCTTGTGCTGATAGCAATTGTGCTGTACAGTTAGTGTGCAATGACAGGGGAGGATTTTCTTGTGTGCAGCAGCACTGGTAATTAGACTGCCTGCCAGTGACAGGGGAGGATTTTCTTAGGTGCAGCTGCGCTGGTTATTAGGCTGCCTGCCAGTGACAGGGGAGGATTTTCTTAGGTGCAGCAGCGCTGGTTATTAGGCTGCCTGATAGCTGTATTGCTGTGTGTACACTGCTGTGTAGACTGCTTTTTACACAGCACTAACACTTTTATTCTTTTTTTTCTGCACACTTACTGACCGTTCATTATTTCTCATACCGTATAGAGCTATAAGCTCCTCACACACTACCATGTAGTGGCTGGTATTACGGACAAATACATGCTGACTATCTGTGTGTGACTCCGGAAATATATACCGAGATTGCAATTTTCCCCTACACCGTATACAGTTGTACGCTTCTGAGACAGTACCGTATATCTGCTCTTTGTATTACAGTCAAATCCATACTGAGTGAGTGTCTGTGTGTGACTCGGGAAATATATATGGAGAAATAAATTTTCCCCAAAACGTATACAGCTGTCCGCTTCTGATACAGTACCGTATATCTGCTCTTTGTATTACGGTCAAATCCATACTGAGTGAGCGTCTGTGTGTGACTTCGGAAATATATATGGAAATTTAAATTTCCCCTACACCATATACAGCTGTAAGCTCCTCATACAGTACCATATATCTGCTGGTATTTTTGGTACATTTTCCCAAACATGAGGAAGTATGGTGGAAGAGGCTGCGTACGACGGGGGGGGGGGGCAGCTGGGAATGATGGTGGTGGTGCATCTGCTGGTAGTGCCAAAAGCCCAGTAGCACCTAAGGCAGGAGGTGTTCAGCCTGCGTCATCGTCTGGCTCCAGAAGGCCAGGAAGGCTCCCTTTTCTGGGAGTAGGTAAACCGCTCTTAAAGCCTGAGCATCAGGAACAGGTTTTGTTTACATTGCCGAAACAGCCTCAAGCTCTATTGCCTCCTCTACTGAAATTTCAAAAAATGCAAGCACTGAGTCGTCAGTGCAGGCTCCTAGTCAGGAACAACACCTTTCCTTGTGTCCTTCACCCCCACCAAAAGTGAAGAATGCGGCAGGCCACACTTCAGATTACTCCATGGAGCTCTTTTCACATACCATGCCTGGGTTATCAAGTCAAATCCTGAATTCCACAGTCCAAGATGAATATGACATGGAGTGCACTGATGCACAGCCACTGCTATCTGATCCTGCTGGTACATTCACCCAGAGCACTGCATTACCCTCACAGTCTACTGAGCCAGATTCTGACCCTGATGAAACTCAGGTGCCCCTTCCCGCATACGATACCACCTTACACGGTGACACAGAGGAAGGTGCAGATGAAATTGAAGAGGAGGTGATGGATGACCCAGTTGTTGACCCAGATTGGCATCCATTGGGGGAAGAGGGTGCCACTGTCAATAGCTCAGAAGAAGAGGAGGATCCGCAGCAGGCATCGACATCGCAGCTGCGGTTATCTGGAAGGCCCGTAGCAGTCCAAAAATGTGTTAAAAAACAAAAAGAGTTGCAGGAAAGCTAGCCAGACGGTCAAATTAGCACTGCGTGCAATCCCTGAAAATTTATCCCATAGTAGGAAGAGTGCAGTGTGGCCCTTTTTTGACCAAAATCCTATTGATGAGGCAAAGGTTATCTGTAAGAAGTGCGGAAGGACCTTTAGCCGAGGGAAAAATCTCAGAAAATTGAATACCAGTTGCATGCTTAAACATTTAAACACCATGCACTTGCAAGGGTGGATGGACTACAAAACCTCACTGGCTTTGAACAGCTACATTGCCAAACTGATCTCATTAGAGATGATGCCGTTCAGTTTGGTTGAAAGCGCAGTGTTCCGAGAGCTCATGGCCTATGCTGTACCACTCTATGACCTAACCAGTCGGCACTTCTTTTCTAGAAAATCCATCCCTGCCCTCCACCTGCATGTGAAAGACCGCATTGACTATGCACTCAAACAATCAGTGAGTGGAAAGGTGCACCTCACAACAGATGCATGGGCCACTAGGCCATAGTAGGCATGGCCAGGGCCGTTACGTGTCCATCACTTCGCACTGGGTAATGTGGTGGATGCAGGGTCCACAGGGGACAGCGAAGGTGGGACAGTGCTGCCTTGCCCACGGTATAGGCAAAAGTTGGCTGTAGGCGTTCGACTCTCCTCCTCCTCCAGAAGCGAAAGCTCGTCGACAGAGAGCAGTCGCACAAGCACTCCATCCGCAGCTGCCAGTGTTGCACATTAGGTGTCCCTCTATTGAACAGCTAGTGGTATGCATCAGCATGCTGTTTTAAAGATGATGTCTTTGGGCGACAACAGACACACCGCTGAGGTACTGGCCAACTACTTGCTGCGAGAAACTGAGTCATGGCTTGGCAGTCTACATCTTGAGCATGGCAAGGTAGTCAGTGATAACGGCGGTAATTTTGTGGCGGCCATAGCCCTGGCAAAACTCAGACACATACCTTGCCTGGCTCACACCTTGAACCTGGTCGTGCAGTGCTTCATAAATAATTATCCGGAGTTACTATGCTACATAAGGTGCGAAGACTGTGCTCGCACATCCGTCGCTCGCCCGTAGACTCCAGTCGTATGCAGAGGCTGCAGCGATCGCTCCACCTCCCCAAGCACTGCCTAATCATAGACGTTGCAACAAGTTGGAACTCCACCATGCACATGGTTGAGAGGCTGTGCGAACAGAGGCAGGCTGTAATGCATTTGTGGGAGGATACACGGGCAGGCAGTTTGAGCACGGACATGGAGTTGTTGGGTGTACAGTGGTCAAAGCTGAAAGACCTCTGTAAAGTCCTTCAGTGTTTTGAGGAATGCACACGGCTGGTAAGCGCAGAAGACACCATCATAAGCATGAGCATCCCACTTATGCATCTGCTCATGCAAACTTTGACATACATTAAGGATCATGCATCTGCAGCGGAGGAGGAAGAGGAAAGCCTTCATGGCAGTCAGGCATTGTCTGCTCAGAGAACTGTCCTTGACGAGGTGGAGGAAGAAGAGGAAGAGGAGGAGGATGAGGATAAGCGGGATGATTATTTTGGGGAGGATGATGCTTCTCAGGGAGCAAGAGAAAATGTTGGCTTGCCAAGATCAGGTACAGGGTTTTTGCATGAATGGAGGGATGTGGATTTGGCAGAAAGTGCTCCTCCACCCACCACTGGCAGTGCATCATTGACACCTGGAACATTGTCCCACATGTGTGATTATGCCTTGATCCTAAAAAGGGACCCCAGCATCCTCGATCCACGCTTAAAGGCAAATTACAGAACATCATGCCACAGGAGAACCTAAAGCTAATATTGGCAAACAAACAAGTAACTCAGGTAAACCATTTGTTAGAGGCATTCCCAGCACACAGCAGCGGTGCAGGTTCTACCTCGAGCCATACTGGGTCAAATGGAAGAGGTGTTCGTGGTGCAAACAGTCGAAGTGGTGTTGGAGACAGGGGTTTCATGAACATGTTGTGGTCAGATTTCTCGAGTAACACTCACACGACTGGTAATACTGAACCGATAGCAACAGACAGGAGACAGCAGTTGTCAACTATGGTTCAAAATAACCTCTCCTCTCCTATCGATGTTCTCCCTCACAGTTCATTCCCCTTTGACTACTGGGCCTGTAAACTGGACACCTTGCCTGAATTGGCACAATATGCCTTACAGGAGCACGCTTGCCCTGCTGGTAGTGTGCTATCAGAAAGAGTCTTCAGTGCTGCTGGAACAATCCTGACAGAAAGAAGGACCCGCTGTCGACCCAAAATGTTTATGATCTCACCTTCATTAAAATTAACCATGACTGGGTTTCAAAGGATTTTGTACCACCTTCCCCTGATGAGACATAGATTGCCAGCAAAATTCTCGCTTTGTCCTCCTCTTCCTCCGACTTCTCAAATTCCTCCATTTGCAGCTGCTGAACATCCAGCCTAACCTCAACATATGCCAGTTTTTCCACCTCCCTAACTGGGCTGTACCCCCTAGGGCCGGGGTCAGCACTGGCGCACCCGGGCAAGTGCCGGTGCCCTGAGCAGGTGGGGGGGCCCTCTCGCCATCAGAGACACCGGTGTACTATGAGGGGCCCTGTGCCAGTTCCCGGGACCCACAAGTGTGCCCCCCCTGCTAGCTCAGGGCCCCAGCACTTGCAATACTTGCCTCTCCCTGCTCCACCACTGTGGCGTCTTCCGCGTTTCCTGACAGTGACATTCAGGTCAGAGAGCGCGATGATGTCACATCTGTGCGCCCTCTGCCTGAACAGTCACAGTGCAGAGAGCTGGAAGATGGCGACGCTGAGGAGTCCAGAGTAGAGCAGTGCCCTGCGAGGAGTGGTATTTCATTTTTTTAATGTTTGGAGCAATATATGGGGAGCATTATATACTGGAGAATTAGCTATGGGGCCAAGCATACACTTGAGCATCATAGATAGGGCCCATTATACACTGGAGCATCATCCATGGGGCACATCATATACTGGAGCATCATATGGGGCCCATTATATATGGCCATCATATGGGGTTCATTATTTATGGGGCATCATATAGGCCCTTTATATATGGAGCATCATATGGAGCACATATGGGGCCTATTCTGTATGGAGCATTATGTGGAGCCCATTCTGTATTGAGCAATATATGGGGCTCATTATTCTGTATAGCGCAATATATGGGGCTCATTATTCTGTATGACGCACTATGTGGTGCCAATAATACTGTATGGAGGACTATATTGTCGTTTTTTGAGCTATTGTAGAATTTACAATAGATATCACTCATGTAATGTAAGAAGTGAAGTATTTGTCATTGTACTATACCTATATTTCTCTGCCGTATCGGGCATCATGAATTGTGGTATGTGTTAAAGGGGCCCACTGAGACTCTTTGGCCTGGGGCCCACGAAAACCTGGAGCCAGCACTGCCCCCCCACAACTTTAGCCAAATAACCCCCAGTTTCAATGCGTTACTATTATTATAAAGTTAATTAAGGTTGACAAGCTTAAGTAATAAGAATTATGTCGTTGGCATTGAAATGGGCACTGTAGGTGTGATTACTGTCCTCCACTCCCTGCCGACTTTTATTCCCCATTGACTTGCATTGGGGTCGGATTTTCGACTCTGACATTCCGTAGTTGAGCCGACTTCGTCGATCGCCTTTGAAAAGTCGGGTTTCACGAAACCCGATCGACCCTAAAAAAGCAAAGTCGATCATCTCTACGCAATAGATAGATATCTGGTTATGAATCTAGGAATCTTCCTTTAACTATTGTGCATGTAAGTTGATTGAGGAGAGATAATACTATGAGATTTTTTCAGTTAGCTAAACCCCTTAGCCCGGTCTCACATAGCGATACACCACGACCCGAACAATCGATCGCTGTTATCCTATATGATCCTGCTGAGCTGCAAACAGCAGTCAGCAGTCGATCAGCACAGCGACATGCGTAACATCGCTTAGTTTACCAGTGTCTTGATACCACACCCTATGCAGGAGCTGGTAACCAAGGTACATTCAGTTTCCAAGCGTGCGCGGTGCCTGGAAACCACGTGTACCTTGGTTACAGCTCCCTGCATCAGGCGGTATCCAAGGTACACAGCGGGTCTCGTGCCAGCCTAGCGCCTGGAAACCCGATGTACCTGTGGTTACCAGCGATTGCGGCTCCCACTGTCAACGCAGCGATGCGTGCCTCCTACGGAGCCAGCGATCAAAAAAATGTCCAGGACATTCAGCGACGATCAGCGATTTCCCAGGGGGCTGATCGTCGCTGAATGTCACACACAGCGAATCGCTGAGGACATCGTGCTGCGTCACAAATTTGACGCAGCGATCTCGCTAGCGAGATCGCTGTGTGAAACGGGGGCTTACTTCAATTAAAGTGAAATCATATGCTTTGGCATTTAACAATGGTATCTATCATGACATGCATCAATGCAATGTTAAAGGTCAGGGCACCACCATCTGTACTCTCTGAATCCATTTTATCAGTTGAGCTTCAGGACTCCTGATTTATACAATACTGATCTCAGTAAACGTTTCAAAAGAAACAGTAAGAAAAATAAAATAAAAGGTCTAATCAGTCCCATTTCCCATTTTAAAAAAGAAATAAGAATAACACAAATAGAAAGTCCTCTACAATAACATAAACACCTATTTGAAAGATGCTGAATGCTGAAACAAAGCAAAAAAATAAAATTGGATTGCGTTATTCAGTCACTAAGCTCTCCCCCAAAAAATGCAATAAAGAGTGGTGAAAGCTGTAGTAGCCACAGATTGATGAACACCCAGCATGCAAGAAGCCCAACACGCTCAATAATGGAAAATAAAAAAGTTGGGTTCAAAAATGGGCCTAACAGTTTGTTGTTTGCAAATTTCAGATTCTTTTGTCAACCAAAATCTGACAAATACCTTATCTAAACATTGTATCACAATACCTGTGGTATGTTACCAGGTATTCATTGCCAAGGAATGCCTCATATGCTATATTGAAGATTTTTCTTAAAAAGTTATGGCACCCGTGATGGAGTGGAAATCCGATCGAAAAAACAAAAAATCACCAGTTCCAAAGGCTAATAAATATATTGAAAATGTTTGTACTTTTGGTATTTGTCAACATAATTAAAATTCAAAAAATGTTGAATATAAAGATATGCTATTATATTAATCCACAAATCATTGATTATGTTTATATATACATGCAAGCTCACTCAATATGCTGCAGAAACTTACAAATAAAATGGAAGTCCCCTTTCTATGATGTTAGCTCTGTCATGCTAACAAAACACCATACTTGTCTAACCTTCACTGGTGAGTCTCCACCACTGTTCCTAATGTCTGGCTTAGACGGTGACTCTGACATCATTTTGACAGAAAGACAGTGAGCTCCACGATTCTGAATGTGTAGATGGAATGACACCATAAGAACTGCTGAGCTTACTTTTTGGATGCCATGAAGTCAACATGAAGTCAGTATCGCAGGCAATGCTTGACAATAGGTGCAGTGGTGGAGACTCAACAGTGAACAGAGGGAGTACAGTGTTGTTTGCTATTATTTAACAAACATTATCTGAAAAGAGAAGTGATTTGGTGCTTGACTGATTTGTACCATTTCTCTTAGTTTCTTTTAGAATTTGTGCCTAATTCTGGTTCTAACCCTTTAAGGACACAGCCAATTTTTGCTTTTGCATTTTATTTTTTTCCTCCCCTTTTTCAGAGAATCATAACCTATATTCTTGAATATACATAACTATAGATGAGGGCTGTTTTTTTGCAGGAAGAGTTGCAGTTTTGAAAAACACCATTCATTTTAACATATTGTGTACATGAAAATCGGAAAAAATCACAGCGTCAATTGTGCAGTAAAAATAACTTGACAACATGATTCTTCAGGTCAGTATGATTACGGTGATACCAAACACGTATAGTTTTTTTTTTACTATTTTAGTTGCTAAAAATTTCTGAACTTTGCTAAAAAATATTCATGTCGCCATATTCTGAAAAGGTATTTTGGATGTACAGCAATTAAATTGAAGAAACTGTTCTAACTCCTGTTACTATATGGTTCTTGGACAAATGTTAGTCACAGCATGTCTGAGTTTGATCTGATTTTCGGATAGAAGTCAGCCATGCAAGTCAATGAGTCAGTGGAAATCGTCGGACTGCACTCGGATGCTTAGATTCACAACTGGATATCATTACATACCTGTCATTGAGTCATTAATAGCATTTGAGAAAAATGCCTGAAATTTGACATTTTGTGAATAGTTTTATGAGAAAGGTCATTGTAATTTTTGTGCGTTTGCACATTGAATCTTCAGGATTTTCATAGATAACTGGTTATTTCGTCTAAGTGTGTATCAGAAGTATGTCTGTATTACATTTAACTATGTGGAGGCATTTTGGATAGTGACATGTGCACTTAAAATTCCACATGCTTTCCGAACTACATCACATGCTATTATTGTAACTTTGATTCTCTTTCATTTGATTCAAACATTCCTTTGTTATCAATTTCTTTAGTCTTTTATTGTTCTTTTTGCTATTCCATTTGTGTCTCGGAACATTGTTACTTTAGATATTCTAACCTGCCTTTTTTCGTTACTGGATATGTAAATTAAATGATACTTCAATTTAGCTTTGGGTTTTACTTTTTGAAAAGCACATTCAATTCATCTCATGAATAAATCTGTTGGAAAATATTCGTGTCATCAATCATTTTACAAGTTGATATCAGCAATACCCAGACTTTGGTACAAAAAAAAGAGAAAACATGCAGTGCAGAAAAACTTTTTGTTTTACTGAACGAGTAGAAAAGCACTTTGGATGAGCTGGATTCAGGCTCCCTGATGCATGTCAAGCTTTATTATTCTGATTGCCTCAGACTGCATCAAATTCTTACTTAACAGAGATTGTATAGATACATTGCATTAGACCAGTCTGCTTCATTTTACTTCTCTATATTGATATATATTTATAAGCCATTGTGCATAAAAATGATTTTGATTTTTAATTGAGACATGAAAATATAGTGCTCCATCTAGAAGAAATTAGAATAAATGTAAGATAAATTAAGAGAATTTCTATGCTCGCATGTTTTCAGCATCAAGTTAGTTAAAAAATGTATATTAAATGCATGTATACTATGATGTAAAATCTAACTGACCTGATATCAATTTATTACCGTATTTTTCGGACCATAAGACGCACTTTTTTCCCAAAAAATTTTTTGGGAAAATGGGGGTGCGTCTTATGGTCGCAACATACCAGAAAGTCCAGTGGCGGCGGCGCTCCCAATGCAGCTTCGCTGCGATGCGGTGGTGGTGTCGGGGCAGCAGCAGGGCTCTGTGCTGCGTCTGGGGCTCCGCCGGCATTTCGTCCCAGCCAGAAAGCCCCGCCGCAGCTGCGACGTGGTGCCGGGCTGGAGGCCTCCAGGGGCCTCCGGTGGCGGTCCCGATGCAGCCTGTGGTGCGGTGGTGGTGTCCGGGCAGCAGCGGGCCTCTGGGCTGCGTGGGGGGCTCCGCCGGCATTTTGTCCCAGCCGGAAAGCCCCCCGCAGCTGCGACGCGGTGCCGGCCTGAGGAATGGCCGCCAGGGGCCTCCGGCAAGATGGCCGCCGCATACTCTCATTCAAATCTCGGCAACTAGATCTCTTCCCGAGATGAATAAAATGTGACAAAAACATAAACAAATGCAATTATCATTTGAGTCCTTAGAGCCTGCTATATACAGTGCATTGCGAAAGTATTCGGCCCCCTTGAACTTTTCAACCTTTTCCCACATATCATGCTTCAAACATAAAGATACCAAATGTAAATTTTTGGTGAAGAATCATCAACAAGTAGGACACAATTGTGAAGTTGAATGAAATTTATTGGTTATTTTAAACTTTTGTGTAAATACAAAAACTGCAAAGTGGGGCGTGCAATATTATTCGGCCCCTTTACTTTCATTGCAGCAACCTCACTCCAGAAGTTCATTGTGGATCTCTGAATGATCCAATGTTGTCCTAAATGACTACTGATGATAAATATAATCCACCTGTGTGTAATCAAGTCTCCGTTTAAATGCACCTGCTCTGTGATAGTCTCAGGGTTCTGTTTGAAGCACAGAGAGCATAATGAAGACCAAGGAACACAACAGGCAGGTCGGTGATACTGTTGTGGAGAAGTTTAAAGCTGGTTTTGGATACAAAATGATTTCCAAAATGTTAAACATCTCAAGGAGCACTGTGCAAGCGATCATATTGAAATGGAAGGAGTATCATACCACTGCAAATCTACCAAGACCCGGCCATCCCTCTAAACTTTCATCTCAAAAAAGGAGAAGACTGATCAGAGATGCAGCCAAGAGGCCCATGATCACTCTGGATGAACTGCAGAGATCTACAGCTGAGGTGGGACAGTCTGTCCATAGGACAACAATCAGTCGTACACTGCACAAATCGGACCTTTATGGAAGCGTGGCAAGAAGAAAGCCATTTCTCAAAGATATCAATAAAAAGTGTTGTTTACAGTTTTCAACAAGCCACCTGGGAGGCACACCAAACATGTGGAAGAAGGTGCTCTGGTCAGATGAAACCAAAATCAAACTTTTTGGCAACAATGCCACACTATATGTTTGGCGTAAAGGCAACACAGCTCATCACCCTGAACACACCATCCCCACTGTCAAACATGGTGGTGGCAGCATCATGGTTCGGGCTTGCTTTTCTTCAGCAGTGACAGGGAAGATGGTTAAAATTGATGGGAAGATGGATGGAGCCAAATACAGGACCATTCTTGAAGAAAACCTGTTGGAGTCTGCAAAAGACCTGAGACAGGACGGAGATTTGTCTTCCAACAAGACAATGAACCCAAGCATAAAGCAAAATCTACAATGGAATGGTTCACAAATAAACGTATCCAGGTGTTAGAATGGCCAAGTCAAAGTCCAGACCTGAATCCAATCGAGAATCTGTGGAAAGAGCTGAAAACTGCTGTTCACAAACGATCTCCATCCAACCTCACTGAGCTAGAGCTGTTTGCCAAGGAAGAATGGACAAGTATTTCAGTCTCCCGATGTACAAGACTGATAGAGACATACCCCAAGCTACTTGCAGCTGTAATCGCAGCAAAAGGTGGCGCAACAAAGTATTTCACCCCCCACTTTTCAGTTTTTGTATTTCCACAAAAATTTTAAATAACCAATAAATTTCGTTCAACTTCACAATTGTGTCCCACTTGTTGTTGATTCTTCACCAAAAATTTACATTTGGTATTTTTATGTTTGAAGCATGATATGTGGGAAAAGGTTGAAAAGTTCCAGGGGGCCGAATACTTTCGCAAGGCACTGTACCTTATGAACAAAAATAGAAGGCGATCAAGTCACTTTTTCAACATTATATTTAAGTCTAAGTATGTGGCATCACTTACTTAGGGAAGAAATTACACTATGGGAAGTATATGCTGAATCTGCTGAAGGATGATGATTGCTCTGGGCAATATGGATATAAAATTTCCTTACACGTCCAGTGGCTTGTGAAAGTATTCAGCCTCTTGGCTTTTTACCTATTTGTTACATTACCACCCGTGTTTAAATATTTTTGTAATCTTTGTGTGCTATGTATCAATACTAAATAGTCTAAGTTGGTGAAGTGAAGTGAGAAAATATAGGCATATATTAGATTCATGGGCTCAAATAACTAAAAATTGGCATTCACATATGTATTCATCCCTTTTGCTAGGTAACCTCTACAAATTTATTGTGCAAGCAATTACCTTCATAAGTCATATGCTTAATGAAAACAAGCTCCTCTGTATGCAATCTAAGTGTCATATGGTCTGTCAGTATATACACACCTTCTATGAAAGGCCACAGAGGCTGCAACTCTAATAAGCAAGAGGCACCACTAACCAAACAACACCATGAAGACCAAGGAGATCTCCAAACAAGTCAGGGACAAAGTTGTCTAGAAGTACAGTCAGAGTTGGGTTACAAAAAAATATCCCAATTCTGATGATCCTCCAGAGCATCATCAAATCCATTATCATCAAATGGAAAGAACATGGTACCACAATAAACCTGCCAAGAGAGGGCCAGCCACCAAAACGTTAAGCCTGGGTTAAAAGGGTATTAATTAAACAGGCAGCACTGATAGCAAAGGTAACCCCGAAGTAGCTGCAGAGTTTCCAGAGACTGGAGTATCTGTCCAAATGACCACAATAAGCCATACACTCCATAGAGATGGACATTATAGAAGAGTGGGCAGAAAAATCCTTTACTTCCACACAAATTGTGAGGCGCATTTAAAGTTTGCTAGAAGACATGTGGGAGACTCCACAAATGTATGGAGGTATCTTTGGTTAGACGAGACCAAAATTGAACTTTTTGGCCACCAAGTTAATCGCTATGTCTGGCGCCAAACAATCACAGTTCATCACTCCAAGGAAACTATCCTCACAGTGAAACATGGTGGTGGCAGCAATATGCAGTGGAGATGTTTTTTGGCAGCAGGGACAGGGAAAATGGTCCAAGTTGAGGGGAAGATGGATTGTGCGAAGTACAGGGATATTCTTGAGCAAAGCCTGTTTCAGTCTGTCAGTGATTTGAGACTGGAACTGAGGTTTACCTTGCAACAAGACAACGACCCAATGCATACTGCTAAAGTAACACTTGAGTGGTTTAAGGGGAAGGATCATCTGTTTTGTAGTGGCCTAGTCAAAGCCCATACCTTAATCTAATTGAGAATCTCTGGTCAGACTTGAAGATTGTTGTTCATCAGAAGAAACCATCTAACTTGAAGTAGCTGGAGCAGTTTTGCTTTGTGGAATAGGGAAAAATCTCAGTGGCAATATGTGGAAAGCTCATAGAGACTTATCCAAAGCGTCTTGGAGTTTTAATTGCTGCAAAAAGAGGCTTTACAAAGTACTGAGTTTAGCGGGGCAAATAGTTTGCTTCACCATAAAAAGAAAATCAAATGTTCACAGTCATAAGCATTCTCTTTGCATGAACTGATGCAAACCTTCCAAAAAAAACAGTAAAAGTCCATGTTGTAAGGTAGCAAAGCACAAAAAATGCCATGGGGTGAATACTTTTGCTAGCCGCTGTAGGGTTATATGCCAGAGAATTTCAAAAGACAGTCTTACAAAACTTAGTTTGACATGTGCTAGTTATCTAAACGTTTTTGCACATCAATTATACCCCTCATGAACATGGCAGTTTCTAATGGCAGTGGCCTCTATCAACAGGATAATGCACCGTACACAATTAGTTTGAATATTTGGTGGTTGGTATTGACTTGGCCTCCAAATTGAACAGATAGCAATCCATTAAAGCATCTGTGGGATGTGGTAGGATAAGTCTGATTCATGGTGGTCCCATCTGGCCAATAGCAGATCTTCTGCTAAAATCTTAATGCAGGTACTGCAGGATATCTTTAGAGGTCCACATCTTAACACTGAGATGTCTTGATGTCATGAGAAGTTCACACAAAATGTTAGCCGAATGGTTTTATAGATATGGCAAATCACCGAAAATGCCAATAAAACCGAATAGAAATGAGTGGATCTGCTGAGAATCGAATTTGGCAAATTCCACAGATTTCACAGGAAAATTTGATTTTCTGTAAAGTTAATAAATACAAATTGACTGTTCATTATTTTTATTATATATTGAGACAACAGAGTATGATAAATATAGGATAAAATAATAATAATAATACCTTGCCAACCACTTGTCTCACAATCCACCATCTACACATGGGGAACCATCCAATAACATTGAAGTGCCGTATCTCATACTTATAAGCAAAGTGACTCTGCATATGTGGAAAAGGTACTGGGCCTGCCATCAAATGTTGCGGTTCCGTTTGACGAATTCAAGTTAAAATGTTTATATTTTAATACATCAGACTTTAATCTCCTTGAATCGTCATAAAATGACATGTACCCCATTCAATCTACTAACATGTGGCCTGTGTTTAGGTAGTTTATTAACACCTAGAACACCTATTCACATTTGTGGATGCATTTTACTAGTTTTGGGGGCAGTAGCATTACACCTGGACCGATGCAGCCCTTAAACCTACTGTATATACAGCAGCTATTCTGTTAAAAACCAGTTTGCACCTACAATAGTCATCTGAGACATTGCCTAGACTCTTTTCTTGATAAATGTTATTTAGTTGAAAGGATTACCCTACTTTTCGGACCATAAGACGCACTTTTTTCCTTCAAATTTGGGAGGAAAGTGTGGGGTACGTCTTATGGTCCGAATGTAACGTGGGGAGGGGGAAGTGATGGAGTAGGACCGCACTCGCAGGAGGCAGGGAAATGTTGCCGCTGCAGGAATCCACTGCTGGAGAAACCATGTGGTCCCGATGCTTAAAGTGAAGGAATTATTATTATTTATTATATAGCGCCCTTAATTCCATGTGCTGTACATGAGAAAGGGTTACATACAAAGTTATAGATATCATTTACAGTAAACAAATTTACATTGCCAGACTGGTACAGAGCGGAGAGGACTCTGTCCTTGCGGACTTACATTCTATGGGATAATGGGGAAGAGACAGAAGGTCGAGGGTGCGGCAGCTCTGGTGGTGGTGGTGACGCAGTACCTCTGGTGGTGGTGGTGAGGTGGCAGCTCTGGTGGTGGTGGTGAGGCTGCAGCTCTGGTGGTGGTGGTGAGGCAGCAGCTCTGGTGGTAGCAGCGAGGCAGCAGCTCAGGAGGTGGCAAAGCGGAAGCTAGGGTGGTGGCGAGGTGGCAGAATGGTTATTGCAGGCTGTAGGCTTTCCTGAAGAGATGGGTTTTTAGGTTTCATCTGAAGGATCCGAGGGTGGTGGATAATCAGACATGTTGAGGCATGGAATTCCAGAGGATGGGGGATATTCGGGAGAAATCTTGGAGGCGGTTGTGTGAGGAACGAATAAGTGTGGAGGATAGTAGGAGGTCTTTGGAGGATCGAAGATTACGTGAAGGAAGATATTGGGAGATTAGTTCAGAGATATAGGGAGGGAACAGGTTGTGGATAGATTTGTAGGTCAGTGTTAGTAGTTTAAACTGGATTTGTTGGGGAATTGGGAGCCAGTGGAGGAATTTGAACAGGGGAGAAACAGGGGAGTAGCGATGAGAGAGGTGGATTAGTTGGGCAGCAGAGTTGAGGACAGACTGGAGTGGTGCAAGAGAGTTGACGGGGAGGCCGCAGAGGAGGGTGTTGCAGTAATCAAGGTGGGAGATGATGAGGGCATGCACAAGAGTTATAGTAGATTGAGGGCTAAAGAAGGGACAGATTCTGGAAATGTTTTTGAGTTGGAGGTGACAGGAGGAGGCAAGAGTTTGGACGTGTGGTTTGAAGAACAGGGCAGAGTCGACAGTTACTCCGAGGCAGCAGATTTCAGGTGCGGGAGAGAGCTTGATGCCATTTACCATAATAGATAGATAGGGTAGGGAAGATATGTTAGATGGGGGAAAGATGATGAGTTCGGCTTTGTCTACATTGAGTTTTAGGAAGCGAAGGTGAAGAAGGAGGATATGTCTGATAGACACTCCGGCATTCTGGACAGCAGAGACGTGACATCTGGGCCAGACAGGTAGATCTGAGTGTCGTCCTTTTACAGGTGGTATGGAAGCCATGGGACTTTATGAGTTGTCCTAGGCCAAGGAAATAGATGGAAAAAAGTAGGGGCCCCAGACAGAGCCTTGAGGGACTCCAACAGAGAGAGAGCGGGATAAGGAGGTAGTGTGGGAGTGGGAGACGCTAAATGTGCGGTCGGAAAGGTAAGAGGCGATCCAGGACAGGGCAAGGTCTTTGATGCCAAGGGAAGAAAGAATCTGTAGCAGTAGGCAGTGGTCGACTGTGTCGAAGGCAGAGGACAGTCGAGGAGGATAAGGATGGAGAACTGTCTGAAGGAATATTCATTAGCTGCTTCCCCGCCCACTAGTCAGTGCCGAGCAATGGGTGGGGAGCAGCAAATGAATATTTCTTCAATTAAACAGCAGACCCACATGGTTTCCCCAGCACCAGATTCCTGCAGTGGCTGGGGAGATCATGTTTCCAGTGGAGAAGGCGGTGGCACGAGCAGGGCACCACAGTAGAGATTGCCGCAGTCGCATACCTGACAGCACAGTGCAGGCTGTGCTGATGCTGAGTGCTCCCGTCATTATAAGACCTGTGGTGATGTAATAAAGATGGCGGGCTGGAGCATGACATGACATCACAGAGCCCTCCCTCTTCATTATGTCACCACAGATCCTGCAGACTCCACACTAGAAACAATGTAGCTTCCTCTTACAGGACCTGTGGTGAGGTAATAAGAGGGAGGGCTTTGTGCTGTCATGTGATGCTCCAGCCCTTCATTACCTCACCACAGGACCCGTAAGCTGTAGAGAGAGATACTTTCGGTTTTCTAGCGTGGCTGGCTACATGACCTGTACTGATGTGAGCATAGCCTGTACAAGTAAGAATTAATTAAAAGTTTAGTAATTACAACACATAAAAAAGCACTCTGCCACTCCTGTGGGAAACTTTAACTCCCAGCATGCCATAGGATCTTCAGGACATGCTGGAAGTTATAGTTCTCCCATGGGATCTTAAAGCAGCAATCCATTGTTATTTTTCAGTGCTGGAGGGGTGCTTTAAATATAAGCTCTGTGCCCCCATTCTTAAACTCACCCTCTAGAGTCTTCATATAGTACTTTACAGACATCATACTGGTCCTGCAGCACCATCTTCTACCCGTAGCTTCCAACACAATAACATACTCTTATATATACAATATATATAATGTTATTTATGTTATTAAAAATATTTTACCACATTTTTTGCTTCAAATATTTTTTTCCCTATTTTCCACCTCTAAAACCTGGGTTTGTCTTATCGTCCAGTGCGTCATATAGTCGGTAGTTGTTTTTTTTTTCAAAAACAATTCCAATTTCTCAGTAATTTTCACTTGATTTTGAATGGTAGTGCAGACTATGTAGTGTAGCCAGAAATGTTATGGCAGATTTCTCCTGTTGTGGAGCTTTGCTTCTGCTATGACAAATCTAATGATTTCCTTGGCACTCACTCCTCTCCTCTCACAGCATTAGTTCTCCTCACTTTCTTATTTCATGTGTTTTCAGTCCTTTGATACTGAAGGATGTTTTTTCATCAACCATATTTTTTTGCAGGCTATGAGGAACTATGCAAAATGTATATGATAAATTCTTGATATTCAGACCAGGAATGTTAATGATTCAAAGTTTGTCAATATTGATTTCTGTACATTTTTTTTTTTTTCTCTTTTAAATATTTTTTATTAATTTAGTATTAAGACCGGGAAGGGTAACAGAATGGAAAAGGGGTAAGTAGGGTATAACTTACATAGGTAAAGGGAACAATAAAATTAGAGAACCCTCAAACATTACTAAACATTTTTTGAAGAGGATATAAAAAAATAAAATAACAAAACAATACAATAGCATTCGTCAGACCATCTTATGAGGAACTCCTCAGAAAGAGATACATCTTTTAAATACGCATCAATTAAAACAGCAATTAGCATAGGGACAAGTTTCAACATGTTTGTTTAGCGTAAAACTTGCTGTTCCAGATCTCCCATTTTTTTGAGTACTTATGAATACTATTATTACAACGCAAATCTCCATTCCAGGTCACTGTGTAGACAAATCCTATCTAAGATATCTGCAAATTTAGGTACCTCCGTTTTTTTCCACCATTGTGCCAAGGTAATCTTGACCACCAAGAAAATATGTATAATAACATATCTAATTGAGGGGTCAAATTGTTCCATGTCTAATGACAGAAGCACTCTCCAGGAGTAATTTGAACATTTTTGGTGAGGAGGTCAATGTGCTGGGAGACTTGAAACCAAAGGTCTTTAATTTTTGGACAGCCCCAAAAATATGATAAAGGTTTCCCTGTTGGCCGCAGTCTCTCCAACACAAAGGGGAATGTTCCGAATTAATGTGCGACAACCTAATCGGGGTATAATACCATCTAGACATCACTTTGAAGTGGCATTCATGGAGGGCCATTGAAATATTAGATCTATAGGTATTTTTAATAGCACCGTCCCATTGCTCAGTCCGAAAGTCTTCTCCTAAATCAGACTCCCACCTTTTCATGTAAACGTTTTTTGAGCCACTAGGATCCCCAGCTATAAGCCTATACAAGTTGCTTAGACTCCAGATATGCTTGTTTTTAACATTGCACAAAAGTGATGAAAGAGTTTCATAATTCCAAGATTTTCCAGATATTAGTTCCATGATGCAATCCTTCAACATGATAAAGAGAATTATCTCGGAGGAAGGCAACCCATATTTGGTTTTAATCTCACTGAAAGTTAGGAATTTACCCCCGATATAAATGTCTCCCACCCTTTTAATTCCTGACTTTGTCCATGTTTCAGGGATAGGGAAATCAAGTATTATGGCCAAAAGGGAAAGGAGTAGGTTTGGAATGTACTCCAATTTTTTAACATTTTTATGTGGCTTAGCAAGCGTCCTCCAGGCAGAGATTAATGACTGAAAAATGGGATGTGGTGAGTTTTTTCGTGATTTGTGAAAAAGAAAACAAAAAAAAAAGTTTTCGGACCGAGTTTAACCCGCTAGTGTCCCTCTCTAGGTGAAGCCAAGCTGGATGTGGGTCGTTATCAGCAAACCAATACCAGCTCTGTTTAATCAATGAGGCCAAATAGTATGCATGAATATTTGGAAGACCGGCACCTCCATGATTTTTATGTTTGCATAGCAAGTCAGCTGAGATTCTAGCTTTCTTGCCATTCCACACAAAAGAGAGTATCATTCCCTGAATTTTGCGAAGAGTCCTAAATGGGAGGATTACTGGTAAAGTCCTAAAAACATATAATATTTTAGGTAAAAGCAAAAGATTTAACCGATAGTGTCCTCCCGAAAATAGAGAGGCCCAATTGTGCAAAGAAAGATAGATCAGTTGCAATCGTTTTGATAATATTCTCTAAGTTAGCTCTAATTGTAGCTTGAATCGATCCTGCTATTTTGATACCCAAATAGATTATTTCCTTTTCTTCCCAAGCAAACTCAGTTTGTCCTCTCAACTCGTCAATTTCAGCTTTATTCATGTTAAAAGTAATAAATTTAGATTTATGCGTATTTATCTTAAAGTAAGAGGCTTTGGAAAATTCTTCCAAATCTCTTGAGAGAGCCTTAATAGAGTTTATAGGATCGGACAGTGTAAGAAACAAATCGTCAGCAAAAAGGCCTAGCTTATAATGACGAGAAGAGAGTTTAAAACCTCTGATCCCTTCGTTAAGTCTGATTTTTTCGGCCAGAGGCTCAATGGCGAGAACAAACAACAGAGGAGATAAGGGACACCCCTGTCTTGTTCCATTGGTAATACAAAATGGATTAGACAAAAAGTTGTTAGCGTAAATTCTGGCACTGGGACCCGAGTAAAGCGCGAAAACCGCTGATAGGAATTTTTCATCAAAGCCAAATCTGGAAAGAGTTGTTTTCAAAAATGACCAGTTTAGCCTGTCAAAGGCTTTCTCGGCGTCCAGTGCCAGAAATGCCGATTGATGTCCTGAAGTCTTAACTAGGTTCATCAGGTTAATTACCCTTCTGGTCCCGTCTGACGCTTGCCTGCCTGTAGTGAAACCAATCTGGTCGTCATTCAACAAATTTGGTAAAATATTTTTCAAACGCTCAGCCAGTATCTTAGAGTAAATTTTAATATCGCTATTGATAAGCGAAATTGGTCTGTAGTTCTGCATCCTCTCGGGGTCCCCCCCGCCTTTGGAATCATAACAATTGTAGCTTCCAGCATCTCATTTGGGAATGAACCCCGAGAGGATGCCAGATCAAAAACAGAGGCCAAATGTGGGGCTAATAGTTTTGCAAAAGACTTGTAGTATTCCCCTGAAAAGCCGTCCGGCCCAGGGGTCTTTTGATTTTGGAGTTTGTTAATTACAGCAGTTATCTCCTTCTCTGAAAAGGGGCCATTTAAATAGTCCAAGTCACTGCTGCTAACCTTTGGAAGGTTAATACCTTCCAAGTAAGCATCTATCAGATTTGAGTTTTCTATAGGAGTTGAAGGATCATCCTTCAGGTTATAGAGCTTCCCAAAAAATTCAGCAAACGATTCGACTATGTCCCTGGGATGAGTTGTCATGTGTGCATTGCCACGAAGATTGTCGTGGTTGCACATTTTGACTTCTCACAGCTGATCTGCTGTTTCTTTGTGTTTGGCAGCTAGGGAGTTAATTCTGTCTGTGCTCGGTGCTGGACTGGGTGCAGTTTCTCCCGGCTGCAATTGATTATTTGTTGATTGGTTTCCTTTAAATTCCTGGTTGTCTGCTTGGGGAGTTGCCAGTGAAACCTTCATGCAGACCACAGATAGGAATGAATCTGTATAGACTTTAGTTGTGAGCTCCTTAGTTGTTCTAAGCTCAACTTGGTTAGAGTTTATTTCCCAGACCATTTATGTTCCTTTGGTGTTTGAGTGTGTATGCAAGCGAGTGTTATCCTGTCTGTCTTATATGTCTAATCTGTGTATTTAGCTGAGATCAGCCCATATCCCTTTGGTGGTAGTCAGGATCCTTCTTAGGACTGATTACAGGGTTCAGGGTCTGATAGGAGACAGGGTTAGGTTGGAGACTTGGACCTCTGAACCATTATCAGTACCTCCAAGGTGAGGGATTAGTTAGGACCCCAGTTTAGGGTCAGGTTAGATCCCGGTCCACCTCTTTCCTGTTTCAGCTCATCAAGTCCTCAAGATTAACCCTGAGTTCAGCAGATATCGTGTCAGGTAAATCTATTCTATATTTACAAGCTGATGTTGCTATACTAGTTGTTGTATAGAGTGTTGTTCCTGTATTAATAGTTTACTGACATTGTATACATATCATTAGACAGCGTGACATGAGTCTTGGCTTCACCCGAGGGGGAGACAATTTTAGAAATCCTTCTATTAACTCTCTCTCTTTTAAGTTTGGACATCATATATTTCACAGGCTTGTTCACCGAGGTGTATACCTTATACTTTGAGGCTTTAATGACCCCATCATATTCCTTGTATATTTCTGATCTTAAGTTCTGCCTGAGTTTCAGAATCTCTGCTTGGATGGACGAGGATGGAGCTGTTAGGTTAATCTGTTGCTCCTCTTTTTGCCTTATTTGGTTTTGTAAGTTGATAATCTTTTCCCTATTTCTCTTTTGTATCTGGAATAGATTTGTATGAGTCCCCCCCTAAGTACAGCTTTATGGGCATTCCATAAAGTAAAAGAATCGACCTCATCAGATATATTTTCTTTGAAATAATTTGAAATTAAAGTCTCTATTTCTTGTTTAAACTCGGGAATTGTGTAAAGGATAGGATTATTTTTCCACAGGAGCGAACTTATGGAGGGGGGGGCCTAGCAAAAATTCAGTAAGGACAGGGGTGTGGTCCGATATGGATTTCTTTAAAAATGTAATGCTTTTGAATTTAGTTAAGGTGAATATGTTGGTGAGTACAAGATCAATTCTGGAGGCCGTTTTATGGACGTCCGAGAAATGAGAGTATTCACGCGATGACGTGTTCAAACAGCGAAAGACATCATAGAATTCGTTCTGGACTAACCAGTTTTTTAGGGCTGAGACTTTATGGCGTACAGAGGAGGACGAATCTAGATAACTGTCTGGGACAATATTAAAGTCCCCCAATAAGACAAGGTCGCCAGTCTTAACCTTGTCAATTTTCTTTTGCAATTTGTTTAGGAGTCGAATATGACTTTTATTTGGGGCATAGATATTCACTATTGTGCAAGGTCTATTCTGGAGCCGGCATACCAGTATGTGGAATCTACCTTGGGGATCAATTATTTCCTCAACAAACTGGAATGGGACGGTGCTACTTACCAACGTAATTTCTGTACATTTTAACAATATTGCAAGTACTAGAGAATTGTTTTTAAAGCCCCAGGATATGTTTCCACAGGGCACCCTATCAGAATTTCAGAGTAAAACATACATGTTGTAATAAAGGAGTTGGCCTCTGAGTCATGCTTCTCGTGAGTTGGACAACAAAAAATCATGTGACAGGTTCTCTTAAACCTTTAGGTATTGGAGGTCAACGTTTTGTATTAAGACATTTCCGAGGCAAATTTCTAAAACTGCAATTCTGCCAAAAGTTTTCTTTCTGAAGAAGGGAATGGTCAAACATACATTTTGGACAGATACTAAATAATCAGCCAATAGAACATAGACCATTACCATAAAGGAAAGCAGTAACACAGCATTTTTACATGTGGGAACAATAAAATATATTACACTTTAGTTTAATATATAGTATTTTTTTCTTTCTTAGAAAAAGAAATATGCTGAACAGTATATTGTTTGGAAATAAGATGTCAAGCAACAAATTGATTAAGTTAGTTGTTAATTATTGAAGATAAGTAGAACATGAAAGTATCTTATAGGGGTTGAACATGTTTGGCGTGATGCCGTAACTCATCATAATTTGTTATGGCATTCTCTTATGCCAGAAGTCTTACTCCAGTCTCTGAGTAATAACACAACTGCTCAGAAACTCCCGATTCAGGAAGAAACATGCACCTTTTAATGAAACAGAAGGGTTTGACTCCAACACATCCAACTCATCATGCCCAATGAGAACATTGCCAGTCTTGATGAATCGGGTCCACAGTCTCCTTTAAAAGTAATATATCAAATAAAACATGTCATGTTTCCATATGTATCCTACTAGAAAACCTTCCTTGTAGATGATGCATTTATCTTCTATATATCTCAAAGCTAGTAAGAAGATGTTCATATGTTCTGGTGTATAAGCTGTAAGGCTAGCTGTAAGGACTATCCTCATACAAAAAATATCATTGTTTGTAAAGAAGGAAATTAGAGTACCCAAAGGAAGACAATTAAGGCCTGAAAATCTTCAAAAACCCTCTGCATGATGATAACTACTGGGCCATCATGCTGTAGATAATTTTAATGTACCAATTTTATGCTATGTGTTGTGAATGTGCTAGAAATGAATTCTGAGCAGAAGCTCCCTCTGGTGGTTACAAACAGTACTGAACTATCCAATGAAGATTGTGAAGATTGGCGATCAGGTGTTACTGACTGGACTTATATAAGGGACGTTCCCTCCCATCAGGGTTGCCGGTGATCAATTGTTCTAGTCTCATCTTTGATTCCTGTTCACTTTGTAGCTTGCTGTTTCGTGCCTGCATCTTCTGCTAACAGATAAGTCATTTTCTTCTTTTAGTTTTTTGTGCTTGCTTTTTGCATTTTGTCCTGCACTTCTGTGGGGGTCTGCCGGGTCCCCTCCGGGGGCTTGTGCGCCTCTCAGTTTAGTTCAGCCACTGTTGTTTGTTCATTTGCCTTTTCCAGTTTTTTCAGTGGCTGCTGTTTAGTTTTTGTTACACCAGATAACTAATTTAGGTGGTAGAGGTCGTGTGATCTCAGGTGTTTTTGTAATTAGTAGAGTTGGTACTTTTCAGGGTTTTTTTGGGATTGCAGTAAGTGTCCTTCCTATCCTTTTCTATTTAGGAAGTTTGGGCCCTAACGTTTGCTCATACTATTTTCTGTCTGTGTCTGTATTTCCCCTTGTCTAACCGCCATTACATGTTTGGGGGCTTTCTATGTTCTTTGGGGATCTGCTCCGGGGCAGATAGTTTTCCTCTTTCTGTCTTTAGGTGTAGTTAGCTTCTCAGGCTGTGACGAGGCGTCTAGGACCAACGTAGGTACGCTCCACGGCTGCCTTTAGTTGTGGTGGTTAGTCAGGGTACTGCAATCCCATAGATTCCAACCTCTCTGGTGTATTTCCTTTTTTGCTTGCTCTCCTCAGCTACCAAATCATAACAGTATCACCTGCCAAAAAACTGATATTTGTATGGTACTCACAGAAGGGAAAAATAGTGTTAAAGAAAGAAGATTGTCAGAGTTGTCAGAGATTTTTTTTTTCCCTCTGTATCTCTGGGTGCTGAGGAGGATTTTTTTTTTCTCTCAAGGGGTTTCACAGTTGTCTGGCCGGTTTTACACTTTTCCACTGAAGTTCGGAGTATTGCTACCTACTGCGAGTTGCCTTTTTGGAACCTTGGGTTCCCATGCCAATTTGTTTTTAGGGTCGAGCTAAATTTCTGAATTTTAAAATAACGTAAGTTGTTTTGCCTTAAAACTAATCCCCAGGGAACCGCACGCAGTTCAAATTGTCCTCCCTCCTGCGCGGCGATCCTCAGGATTGGGCTTTTTTTTCCCGACACCTGGGGGTCCTTTTTTGAGAATTTTTGCATTTTTTCAGTCTCTGGGGGTTTTGTACATAGCCCAATGTCACTGATCAAGCTGAAAAAAAGCCTTGTTGGCTTAAATCAGGGGGTTGAG